>VWZY01013181.1:223437-260634 GCA_013399075.1 Chloroceryle aenea
ATTGCCACCAGCTCTCTCATGCTGCAGCTCCCATGTTGTGTGCAGCTTTTTAGTGGGTGGTTGTGATGTCAGAGACGTTTCTCTTTGCCAGATCTTCAGTCCCTCGGACCCAAGTTCCCAGAGTTAGCAAAGCATTTAGGCCTCCATGCAGGCCAGGCGTTGGAAAGCCACCGACTCCCGGTGCTGAGTGCAGCTGTAATGGTTCTTGTGTGCTCGAGTGTGCCTGGGCGCTGGGCTCAGACGGGACAGCTGCTGGTAAGGGACACCAACTTTCCCCTGCGTCTGAGATGTCGTAGGCTGCGAACAGAATTGTTTTTCTTTGCCAGTTCTTAGCCAGCTGATTCAAAGCCACCCCCTGCATACAGGACATGAGTGTGTGTGTGTCTCTGCTGTGGGACATGAGTTAGTTACCAGGAGAAAAAAAGAAAATAGCACTTTTTTTTTTTCCCCAAAATGGAATATATAGTAAATATTTCACAGCCCCATAAATAAGAAACGATTGGCCTGATCTTTTAAAAACATATTTCCCTTTGGGCTCTGACTAAGCATGAGAAAGTTCAGCCTAAGAGGGAATTTACTTGAAAAAGCAGTGAAAGGTTAGAAGCAAGGATGTGGGCTGGAATAGGCCTTGCAGACGTTAACTGTGGAGGCTAATGCCTTGCATGTGCAAAAACATTTTGAGGCTTGTGAATTTAAACCATGAAATTAATGTATTCAAAATCAAGGTTTTCTTGCCCAGACCTTCTGCTTACGGGATGTGGTGATTTTAATGTTCTGACTAGTGATGGCAAGATATGTAAGTGGTTTTCTGGTGTTAAGGTTAAAGAAGAACCTTCAGCATCTCGGTTTCCTCATTACTTTTAAATATTCAAATTCACAACCTTAATGTTTCCTTAAAGGGAATTTTAGCTTTTGATTCCCTTTTACTTTTTGGAGGAGTAACAGAGCAAAAAATGAGAAGTTCCACTGTTGTGCTTGATCAAACTTACTACTAATGCCTTACACAATGCAAAGCCTGATGTAATGATGCGTGTGTCTGTGCACCCCCACGGCCACACACCAGAGTGAACCGTTAGTCATTTACAATGCTGAGATTAATTTTTTCAATGTTCTTATTTAATAATTCTCCTGCTCCTTGAGGAGAGCTGTAAAAAGGGATTTTATTTTTCTAATGTGCTTGCATTTTAAGTAGGTAAAGTCTCTTTAGATTCCCATTTGCCTAACAAGTAGATGAATATGTTCATCTTCACATTGAAATGACCAATGGGCTGAGACCAGGAATGATACATTTTGGTGCAGGAGGTGGACATTAAGAAAATAAGAACTTAGTTCTGGGATCCACAGTGTGAAGAAATTTTGACCTTAAGGCCTGAGATCTGTTCCTTCAGTGCTGTAGCTCTTACCTTTCACAAGAGCCAGCTTCATTGCAGCTCTGGGGCTGGGGTGGTTCATTCCCCCCTGGAACGAGACTTTTTTGGCAAGGTGCAGTGCTGTCTGTTGCACCTTAGCACAGGTTACTCCTGTCTTGCTCTGACAGCCTCCTTCTCTGGGTGCACAGCGGGACTGGAATGGGAGACAGTTTGTCACTGCCATTTCTTGGGTTTTCTGTAACGTGGGAGATCTGTTTCCCTTTGCCTTTCTCTGCTGCTGTCAGGCAGTTCTGACCCAGTGCCTTCACATGACAGCACCAACATCTTTTTTGAGGCTGGGTGAAGTAAGGAACAGTTCCTGAACCAGTTTTCTCAATAGAGTAAATCTGAGGTTGCTCTTCTGATGTAACTGTTGCTCTAAGGGACATCCTGACATCCTCTCTGTGGACATCCTCTCTTTGGGTGTCCTGTTGGGTGTCTTGCCTTATGACCACGCGAGGTGTGCTCAGGCACACGACACACACGCGGGCATGCTGGAGGTTTTGATGTTTGTGCAAGTCCTGCAGTTCCATAGCTCTGGAGAGGACCCGATTTCTCTGTATGTAGTTTTAATCTAAGGTTTCAGAAAAGGAGGCTTTCAAGTTGTCTATAAATCTGTGATCTTCACATGATCTTATACAGAAAATTGCCAATACACCCATAGAAATTAAATTCCTGCCCCTTTCCCAGATAGTGACCATGTTTACAGAAATCTGGATGCTAATACTGGACAACAAATCTCTTACAGACTCCCTAGGCAGCAAAATTGATGGAGAAATAGATTTATTCTAATAAAAAAGGATGAGAATTTTCGTAATTCCAGGCTGTCCTGATCATCCATCAGTTTGTCCTGAAAATGTCAGGAGAGCTTTACCGAAGATGGCTAAGAGGGGATACACTTTCCATCTCCCAGTATGGGTGGAAATTGAGCAAACAGCAATGCCATTAATTATTCCACATTCTTCTTTCAGCCAGAACCTTTGTCTGTTGAGCTGCTTGTTGGCATTTCAACAACGCTGAACCTGAACAGCACGCAAAAAAACTCCAAAACACTTTTTAAGTGTCTTAAGTCTCAGTATTTTCACTTCTAAGGATATTCATAACAAGAGAAATCAGAGCAATACAAGGATTGCCTTCACGAGGCCTCTTCCTTCCAACCTAAGCAAAAAGGTCCGAGTTCTTGATTATCTTGGGTGATTGTAGAGAGGAGGGTTCTGCATCCTTCTGAGCTTATTTTACTTTGATTTTGGTCTTTGCAAAGTTTCATGGAGCCAGGATTATCTTCTTCAGTGCTGCTCAGCCATTTAACTATCACTTTTCCTTTCCACTTTGGAAACTAGGCACAGATACTCCGTGTGAATTCCCATCTGGAAATTACAGTAAGAACAAAATTTATAGTCACGGACAAATGATTAGGAAAATGTCAAGATGAGGTTTGCTTTTCCTTTATGAAACTCTCAGTGCTACATCATTTAATCTAAACAGTTGTAAGTGGATAAGTAGGGTGTTCCCAGCCAAAGGATTTTGACTCCAAAAGGGGGTTAAAATCAGATGGCCTTTATTGTGTGTTGTGAGTGAGTCTACAATGTGGGCTTGAATTGAGCTCTGCGCTTCAGATGGAGATTTCAGCATCTCTTCTGGTACAAAGGAGAAATCTTCCTGCATCAACGGGTTAGGTGTGTGCAAGTACACCTAGCTATTTTCATTATGTAAGGTTGAGGCTGTTCATTGTCAAGTTGCTGGTAGTAGCACTTTCAGACACTCTTTCAGCGTTCTTTATCTTACACTTAGTTCCAATCTGAATAAAAAAGAATCCAGCACTGCCCTAAGTGACACCAGAATGAAGTATGAACCTAGATCTGCTGGAGTTAATGATGTTGTCTGGTGTGGCTGAGTTTTGTCATTGAGTCTGAATAGCCAGGTTCATGATGCTGATTTGGGGGATGATTGTAAAACACCATGGTATTTTCACATTATATTGATGGTATTTGCGGTCTGTTTGGATTCAACTTGAACATACTTTTAACTGTGGGAGAAGGAAATTCAGATGTGTAACTTCCTGAGAACACCTGGGTGTTCCTTTCTCTCTCAACATCTACTGAATAGTCCCCGAAACTCATTTCCCCCCAAACATTTTAAAAGAAATTAGGGCATGTGACCATCAGGCTATTACAAACAAGGGCACTGTCTTTCAGAAATTAATTCAGGCTATTTCCCTCTGGATGGAATTTCTTGCTATTCTGGCATCAGGTTTCCAAACTGGAGGGATTACACAGAGCCCTGGGTGCTCTGCGTTTAAATCTCCGTCGTGCTGATAAATTCAGCTGGCACGTGGTTTGGATAAAGTATCACAGAATTCACAGCATTCACTGGGCACCTACTTGAAAGCAGCTTAAAAAATGCTGTAAGGTGAAGTCAATCCTGTAGCGACTGAATGCATCTGCCACAGCTCTTCTCAGGAGCTGGGACTAAGCTCTGAATTGCTTCAGCAAGAAAGCCAAGCACAAACCAGTGGCTCTGTGCCCTCTCAGCTGTCATTTAGCTCCTTGCCAGCTTGAAGGTGAGCTAACATCTTGCACCATTGGGGGAATTTCAAGGGATTCGGTCCCTCTGTGGGAAGGTTTGGGATTTCCTTTTTCTTGGCTGGGTGGTTTGCAGCTTGAGGACCCCGCTTTGCGAGCACGGGAAGCACCATGCTGGGTTAAGCCAGCGTGTTCCTGGAGGTCTCCTGTATTCCTGACAAAGGCCCAGTGCTTGTGGGAAGTAAGTAAATGATGGCACAATGAGTGATCTTGGAATAGTTTGCCCACAGGGAAAGTTTCTCCTAACCCCACTTAGGATCTGGCTTGTGCCTTTGTGTGTGTGGGTTTCTGTCCTTTCCAAATTTCTGGATTTTATTATTATTTAATCCTTACTAATGTAACTCTGGATACTTTGATCCTCTTTAGGAGTTGCTGCTGACTTTGGGCTCAGTCCTGCTCCATTTTCAAGGAGTTTTACCATCAGACACCTTTAAGTTCAGCTCAGGTGGAGGTTACAACTGATGTTACTGGCAGCTCTGCTGGGCTGTAAAATGCAGTTGTAAAGCTCCTAGGCCCTGTGAGAGCACAGCCTGAGCGAGGAGTCGGCGCAGGCCTCCAGGCAGTAACGTCTGCAGGCGGTGCTCTGCCTCTCCCCTCTGCCAGCCCAGCTTCTAGAAGGAAGCCCCTAAAGATGCCACAGGGTTTGGTCAAAGAAATTGTCCGTGAAGCTGCTCGGGGACTATTCTGCTACTTTAGGAAGCCATAAATATTTTCATTTCCATCTCGGTGCCCCTCTGGCTGCAGAAAGGGAGAAGCAGCCTCTCTGCAGAGCTGGCTTTGTGCTGCCCTGGGTGGAATGCTCAGAAATAAGTGAGGGTCCCAGATGTTATTGCTCGCTGTTGTAAGGAAGCAGTAGCTGCACTCTGGACATCTCCTGGGGAGGCTGCTCAGGTACCCTGTGCTCTGGGCACAGCTTGGAGAGGTGTTTCCTTTCAGCGTGCAGCACGTCTCAGAACATTCTGGCCTTTCCTGTTTCTTTGCATCAGGTGCTTTAGTCGTGGTGGCTTTGGCTCCCCTGAAGAGTGTTGTTGCTTATGGTGCCTTGCAGTGAGGCAAACATCCCCCTGTGCTTGTCACCATCAGGACTCGTGAGGGTGCCAGCAGCTGCCAACAGCTGCCAGCAGATTTCCAGGGAACAGTTTGGGAATTTGAAGCTGAGCATCAGGGCATCTCCTGGACTGTCCTGCGGTCCACTGGCCGTGGCTGCAGGGACAGTGCTGATACTTGGTTGTCACATAAGCCTCACTCAGAAAGCCTGTTTAGGGGGAGAAACATCACAGCCTCAAAAAGAGAGGTGACAGATAAATGTACAGCACTGGGCTTAACTGGAAGCAATCCAGTCCCCTTCCCCTTTCACAGATGCTGCTGGACTTGATGAACAGTTTGGGAAACGTTGTTTCCCAGGGTGAGCCAGGAATGAGGAGTTCCTGGAGTTTGGTGCTTCCTTTGCCATTCTCAAGCCTTCTAGTGTAAAGGTGCCACCCTGATGATGGAGCAGGACAAGTAGGGCTGTCCAGACTGCCCTCTTCTTTTTGCTACTTTTTTTTGCTTACTGGAGCCTGGAACACTGCTGGATTTTAGGAAGAATTCAGCAGGCTGTTGGGATCTATTTACATTCAACAGCTTTGGCCTTCCACATTTGGAGGCAGTCCCTGCTAGGCAGCTGTTTCTGCAATGCTCTAGAAGAGCAGGATCACTTGGGATTCAAGAGTATCTGCAGAGTGCCTGGCTGCCATGAGAGCTCCTCTGTCAAGTAGCTTCCGTGGCTTCTTCCATGTGAAAGGTCAGTATGAGTTCTGGGTCAGGTGAAAATTGTTCTTCACCTCAGAGAGGTCCTCAGGAAGCTCCTGCAGCCTGCTGTGTGGAGACCTCATCATTCCAGACCCGTGATGGGATGGTATGTGTCACTGCAGGGATGTCACCTGGATGATGTACGTAACCGTTTCACTCGGGGTTTCTGCAATGCTGCAGAGAGGTCCAGGGGAAACTCATTTGTACACAGTTTTTGTGGTCTGGGATTCCTGTAGTTATGAGGGCGGGTTAAGTGATCTGTGGTTTTTGTTTGTGACACAAAAGTCCTGACCTTCCAGCAAATTTCTGATGTGTGTTGATCCCTTCCTGAATTTCTGGAGCAAAATCCACTGGGGCTGTGGGCCAGGTGCCCTAAGGCAGAACCAT
Organism: Chloroceryle aenea; assembly: GCA_013399075.1. Lineage (NCBI taxonomy): Eukaryota > Metazoa > Chordata > Aves > Coraciiformes > Cerylidae > Chloroceryle > Chloroceryle aenea. The sequence continues at coordinate 229,607 of VWZY01013181.1, forward strand.
CTTCTGCCTGCTGCTGTTGGGCAGTGTCCTCCAAAAGGAAATGGGTGTTTCCTCCTCTGCTGGATATTAGAAGCAAACCAGCAAAACTCAAAATACTTAATGCAATATCTGGGAAGAAAGATGACCTGGCTGATCCTCCCCTGGGCGGGGTGTTTCAGCAGCTACCAGTGGTTGCTGAACAGAGACAGCAGGACAGACACCAGCCAGCAGCAGCCTCTGGAGACAGGCAGAAAAGGGCAGCACGTTCCCTGTCTTTATCTGGAGGTGCACTCGCAAGCAGAGGGTCAGAAATGCTTTCAGGTCCCATGGAGTTACTTCTTGGAGTACTTGAAAAACCTGCCTGTTGTGGCATCTCAGTCAGTCCTTTAGGTCTCAGGCACTGCCTTGTAACAAGGCCTGTTCCTTGCCTCTTATTTTTTTCTAGTAAGATGTGATGCTGCATTTTGGTGCTTGTATTTCACAAGATTAAACATGGGCTACGTATTTAAGGCCATTACTCATTAGACCTCTTTCTGGAATCACTGCTCCCCTTGGATAGACTTGGGAGCACGAAGGAGGAATGGTATTTGCTGGAGACTGGTTTTAACTAGATGTCTTTTAAGCAGTTTGAAACTCCAGGTTTGCAGCAGCCATCCATGGGGCTTGCTCAGCAGGGATGTGTTCTGTGGGACTGCTGCCTAAGTACCAGTAAGGGACATCACCAAAGCTCTGTGCTACTGGGCTAGTGAGTAGCTTCCCCTCTATTTTCCCTCGACTCCTCATAGTGCCTGTTGATCTGGTTTTGCTGTTGGTGGAGCTGCACTGATTTAAGGTCTACCTGGTGATAGCAGAGAGCTTGAATCTGAGCAGGCTGGCTCGAGTAGCTCTACTTAGCTGTCCTTGGTGCCATCTCTGCTGAGGTTTGGGGCTGGGGTTTTTGGACTGGGCTTGCAGACACACCTGAGCACTGGGAGCCCCTTGTAGCTCTTCCCATTGTGCTGCTCCATTTGTTGTCCCCCAGCTGGAGTCTACCTTGGTGTAGTAGTTACAACCCAGAGCAGGGATAGTGGTAGTGTACAGGCTGAGTCTGCTCAGTGTGTTTCTGGCTAAGCAAGCTGTCGGTGCTGGAACAGCCCTGGAAGTGCTCGGTGGCTGTCAGCCAAGACAGCTTTATTGGGTAAGAAGGAATAAGTCTTGACACTTGGGTACAGCTCTGGAAGAGTGACTGTTTTTCAGAGAGTGTAAAGCTTAGCTACACATGGACAGTCTCCTCGTACTTCCCGAATTCTCCGTAAACCTGGTCTCTGACACTTGGCACTATTTGCCGGGTGTTATCTCCTTTAAAGAGTTGAAGTGACAAATGAGCACCAGTACCAGCTGGAACAAATTCCTCCTTCTCATAGTTTCCCTGTAGTCTCTGGGGGTCAGTTTTTCCTTAGGGGAAGCAGTCCCTAACAAAACAAGCAAATCCCTGTTCTCTTGGGGGCTTTATCATGGTTTCCTTTCCCCAGACTGCCTGGGGAAGGAGCTGGTCATACCCAGCATGTGCTCCCCAAAGTCTCTGCTGTTGACAGTGAGATCCCCACAATCTTCCCTAAATTCCAGAGACTACAACTGGCCACACCTGTTGGAGTCCCTGAAATGCTGTGCCTCTGGCATTTCATTTTCCTAACAAGTCTTTTTATTTATTGAGCACTTCCCTTCCAAATGAAGGCTGTGATAGTTTTCTTCCTCCAAAGAGAGGTGTTGAACGTGCTTGGTATTTGGTGCTCCTTTGAAGAATTAGTCACCACTTCATCTGCCGCGTGGCTCATCGCACTTCACAGCGGAGGTTGGTTTCTTGTCTTGGGCACAGCCAGCGATGTGGGACTGCTTACTGATGACACATTATGAATTTTCTCTGCTGCTAATGGACTATTTTCTGCAACAGAGGTACAGAAATTCAGTAGCAATCGTTAGATTCTCTTTGTTGTCGAAAAGGGTCCAGGGTAGATTGAGACCCTCGGCGCAGTTGTACGACCACAGAAGGAGACTGCATAAGAGTATATAATGAAACACAGTTAAACGTGACCCACCAATGCTTTCATCACTTGAATGTTCTCTCAGCCCTGTTTTGCTTCTCCTCCCCTTGCTTCTCCTGCACTGTCTGAAGCAGCAAAATCCTTTCCACCTCGGTATATACAGCTGGGCTCTGTCTTGCTTCTTCAGCCCAGACTTCTAAAAGCCCCTTGGATCCTTCAGCGTTGCTGTGCTCTGATGAATATACAAATACTTTTTTGGTAGCAACATTTTTTTTCGTAGTAAAGTTCCTGTGCCCAGCTGTTTAAAACCTTCTGTAGTTGGTGTTTGTCACTTACAGATCGCAGAATCATAGAATTGTCAGGGTTGGAGGGACCCTAAAGATCATCTTGTTCCAGCTGACCTGCCATGGTCAGGGACACCTCCCACTAGATCAGGTTGCTCAAAGCCCCATCCAGCCTGGCTTCAGAAACTTCCAGGGATGGGGCTTCCACCACCTCGCTGGACAACCTGTGCCAGTGTCTCCCCACCCTCATGGTGAAGAACTTCTTCCTCATGTCCAGTCTGAATCAACCCCTCTCTAGTTTTGATCCATTCCCNGTGAGCCGCTCCACACAGCTCGGTGTCGTCACAGACTCGCAGAGGGTGATCACCACAGCTTCTACTTTTATTCTGACAGGAAGAACAAGGGGTGAAAAGTGATTCTTCATTTAGTGCTGGAATCCCACGTGCTGGTGGACTCTGGTAGCAAACCCAGTGTGACTCTCCCAGTGCACAGTAGCTTAAACTATTCCTTTTAAAAATAAAATTACCGAGAAGCAAAACAAAAGCTTAATTACTGTGTGTCCTCCAGTGCGTTTGAACACGGTTTGGAAGAGGCAAACCCTTTAACCTTGCTGATCATGTGGACAGCTGAACAGAGGGGGCTGTAGGGGCTCACCGGGTGGCCATGGCTCTGTGGAGCCGTGGGAGTGGGTGCTCACACTCCTGCCTTGCTCCTCTTGTGAAGTAAAGCACATTCGTTTCGAGATTGTTTGTGGCCACACAGGCAGATGTGGTTCATTTTATTTGCAGTGGGTTAGCAGCACGCAGCCTGTCACTGCTGCGCTCGGCTGACGGGTGCAGTGCGGCAGGTTGCAGTGGGGTGACTACTCACAGGTGTCAGTCCGTACCCCGAGGTGTATGTCAGGTGTCAGAGGATGGAAACACCCCACCAAGCTGGCAAGTGAAGTTTTCATCCTATGCTGATGTGACAGCTGAGCCAAAGATGCTCGTCGTCCCCAGTTCAGACCAAAAGGAGTTCATAAGCATCCCGAGCTTTCTGAGTCTGCCTGTCCTCCCCCCGCAGCTGCGGTGAAGGGCATCCCTTGTTGCCAGGGTGAAGGGAGGGGGTCTGGGCTACAAACACATATGAAAGCAGGCTCCACCAGTCCTCCTGTCCGTTGAGCACCTTGCTGTTGTGCATGGGCTGGCTTGCTGGTCCTCACTGGGTTTGGCTGTGCGTGCCCACGGGGGACGGTGGATGCAGTCGCTAGTCAGTAAGCAGCGGTGGGAACCAAGAGCAGCATGAGTGCGTAGTTGGCCTGTTAAGGCTTTGGCTTCTGGCAGCTCATACGTTGACTCTGTGTTTAGTTCTGCCAGTTTGTCCCCGTCCTGACCAGAACTTCCAAAGGAGATTTCAGCAGGGCCTGTTGCTCTGCATCCTCATTGCTGCGAGGTCTCCTGGAGGCTGTGCCAGAGAGCAGAGCTGCCTCAAGAGGAAACAACAGATCTCAATATGCCCGAAGCCACGTAGCGTGGGACACGCAGGGGACATTGCAAAGAAGTGGTTACCTGCCTTAGACATGGACAGAGCACGTGGGATGGGTGTAACTGCATGGGGGTGTCTGAGTAGTGTTGCCCAGAGCACTTGCTTTTGCCTCAGCGTTTCTAAAGCAGCCTGTTTTCTTCTTCTTCCAGACAATTTTAGGTACACGTGTGACATTTGTGGAAAAAAATATAAATACTATAGCTGCTNTTTTCTACGCTGGGGGAAGTAGAAGCAACAACAAACTGTCTTTGGCTCGCCCCCTCCCTACTGGGCATCTAAAGCTCTTGACTCAGAGCCCAGAGATACTCCAAACCCGGCGTGTGTATACTGCAAGGCTGTGGACACTGCTTGGCCACGGAGGGAGCTCTGGCAGAGTTTATCAGAGAGGCTGCTTGGAACACAGAAGGCTTTGAATGGCTGGATTTTCTCAGAAAAGCAAGTGCTTTTTCACAGTACGTGGTGCCCAGAAAAAATGCTGGTTTTAACTGGAACATGTGGACATCTGAATGTGCTCCAAGAACAGGCAGCATTCTCTTGCAGTGCACCACGTCAAGCTCCCTTCCTCCCATGGGGAGCTAAAATGAAGTTACTGAGTCTGAAAGTCACTGTTGGATGGACGTGTCTGCTTCTGTCAGAAACGTGTCTTCATAGCCATGGTGCAGGGAGCGCTGCCGAGGGTCACGAGAGGGCTCTGGAAACAGCTTCCACTCGTGTCTTGCAAGGACACTGCTGGTCTCGCTTCCTCCAAGGGGCTGGTTGTCTTTCAGCAAACTCAAGCCTGAGGCAGCCTGTGCATCTGAACTTCGCGCGGGGCTGTGTCAGTAGCAGAACAAAGGCCTTGAGAATCTGTGTATATTAGGGCTGGGCATGCTCAAATAGTTCCTGTGTGGATGCTGCTGGGAAGAGGAGGGACTGGGGCACAAAGCCTGGTTTATTCTGTGGGGCTGAAATATGCTGAAGCGGTGTGTGAAATACAGCAGGAAAACAAGGCCATTTAAGAGGATTTAATTTCTGTTTTGTTTCTTCCCCTCCTTCTTCTATTCTGTGTTAGTTTTTAGTGTGGAAGGGGCCCCAGAAAACCGGGCAGGTAAGCTGAGATCCTTCGTGTGCTTTATTTCACCAACCTTTTTGAGCATTCAGTAGTTCAGGCACAGCAGGTCCAACTATGCTTTTAAGGGAGTTTTGTCACTGATGGCAGCAGGAGAGGGAGCATCCTCTCTCCCTCCCCCAGTGTCTACAGCCACAAGGTTGATGCCCAGCCCTAGCAGATACCAGGCTTTTGTTGTACATACGATTGATCAGGCTTCTGAAAATCAAATAAGCAGGTGTTTCCTGTCTTTGGTGATTTAGTGAACTGTTCAAGGCATAAATTAAATTATTTTATAAGATGGGTTGGGTTCTGATTTGTTGCTAGCTGTGCTGTTAGATGGTAGAAAGTCACTGGTCAATATTTGTTAGCTGGCTTGCTCGCAGGCTGCATCATCACCGTGCCACTTTCAGACAGTATAATGTCATTAGTTAGGAGATGCACTGGAAGAAAACCAGAAAATATGGATCAGGCTTTGCAGTGTGTTTGTTCTGTCTTTCTCTGTAGTTTTTAAACATTCTGTACCTACAAGGCATGTTACTGGAATGAAGTTGTGGTAACCCCGGGGAGGAGGAGGAGGGGGAGGGACGAGTCAGACAGAAGGGTCATTGGGTCTGTATTTATAAATATTTACACGTATACATTTTCTATCTCCTGAAATCTTGTTACAGATCAAAATGTCCTTACAGATGCAGGAGCATTCAGTGCCCGTGCAGCTGTAGAAGGAAAACCTGAGGGTGTTGTCAGCTCTCTTGCTGGTTCTGTTCTCTTGCAGACCCCTATGACCAGGCCGTCATAGCAGCGGATGAAGTGAAGGAGGAGGAGCCAGAACCTTTCCAGAAGATTGGTCCAAGTATGAGTTATTTCACAGCTTCAGATGGGAAAGGGAAAGCACAAGGGATTCAAATCTGGCATTATCCTCTAGGAAGACCAGAAATCCCTGCCATACGCAGAGGTGCTGGGACCTGAGGGCTGCTGAGAGATAAACTGTTTAAGTTCAAATGAACACCAAACACCAACAGCCCTGGCCCTAAGGAATGCAGCTCTGGGATGTTTTGTGCTCAAGAGCTGTGCGAAGAGAAGAGGGAAGAAGTTCAGGAGAAAAGCGAGCTGGCAGCAATGGAGAGGGTCTTAAAGTGTTTTGCCAGAGCTGGCAGGTGATTGCCTTTGTGTTGTGTTCATCAAACAGATCAGAGCGAAACAAAGAGAGGACCAGACTTGGCTGAAGCACTTCTCTGAATTCTGTTTTGGAAACGACTGATGAACCCTGGGGCTTCCTTTGGCTTGCAGCTTGGTCTCAGCTCTGTGCTGCCCAGCACTGGCAGGAGCAGGAGTGTCCCTGGGTGCTTACACTGCTTCATTATTTCAAGGCATTAGCACAGTTATTGCTGAAAAAACCCCTCCTGCTGCAAGAGAAATCTACAATCCCAATGCAGAAGTTGTGTAGTTAGGACTTAAACTTGACAACTTACTCCTTAGCTTGATTGTTCCTGTGGTCCACACATCACAGACTGTCAGACTGAATGACAAGACTGTGTCATCCATAATCCAGACTTTAGAAATGGATTCTCTCCTTTGTTTTTCACAGTTACTTGCTGCAGTTCTGAGATAATCCCCTGGAGCTTGTTCAGTTCCACTGGACTTGTGTGCATAGCCCATCACTCTGGCCACAGGCTGTAACTGTTTCCTTGGCTGGGGAAAAGGATGTGTGAATTAGAGGGCAGTTCCATGTGTGTGAGAAATACCCTCTGCCATTTGTCCCTTGGCCGGTTCCTAGTGAAAAGTGAGGAAGTTGGTGGTGGTGTGGGAGGGCTCTGCGCTCCTGTCTGATCTTTGTATTTGTTTCATCTTCACAGAAACTGGCAATTACACCTGTGAATTCTGTGGCAAGCAGTACAAATACTACACTCCCTACCAAGAGCACGTGGCGCTGCATGCACCTATTAGTGAGTATCCTGCTGGAGATCTGTTTCCTTACTCACTGTGCTTGACAGTGGCTGGTGGTAAACACGAGGGTTGCAGGAGGGAGTATCATTCTTGTGGATCCTCCCCTCCACGGGGTTGCAGCTGGCAGGATGTAGATCATGTGCTCACCAGGGCACTGTAAAGCCTGAGCTGGAATCTCCTCTCAGAGGGACATGTTACTCTTAGGGCTGTGATGTCACTGAACTTTTACCAAAGTCGGTGCAATTCTTCACACGTTCCTCGGGGGGTTGATATTTTTTTGTTGTTGTTTAGCCAAGTGATGCACAAAAGGGTTTAGGATTTAGGGTCCCCTAAATAATAAGTGAACACACAGGCTATGGAAGAAGCATCTTTCTTATGACCTTCTGAGACGTTATTTCAGACAGTGAGTTAAAACTGGTGTTCAAAATCATGTAGATTACCTTGGCAGCTTGCTACTAAATCACAGACAATAAAATATTTATTTCAGGGAGCTTGGGAAAGGCAGTTCTCAGCATACTCCATGACACTACAGTCTGCACTCTGGAGGGACACTGCAGCCTGCACTTCCCAGACAAAGGGGAGGTTTTAATGAGCAACTAAGTGCAATCCAGTGCAAAATGTTAGTGAAATAATTGAGAGAAATTCTTGCTACGTGCTGGGTTTGGATGCTTTAAAAGTATGCAGAGAAGTTCTTTCCACCTGAACTTCACCCTTCTTTCGTGGGTTGCCCTGTGCTTTGCTGTGATGCTGTTGCTGGGAGCCAGCGCGGTTCCTCATGCCCGGCTCTGTCCGGCTGCCAGCGTTTGGGCTGACGATGAGGATGGCTGTGCTGAGCTCCGGAGCGTGGCCGCTTCCTTCGGCTGCTGATCCGCAGCCAGCAGAGGGAGTGCACACTCCTTCCTTCCAAATTCACCTTCCCTCAGCTTTTTAAGTTATTACAACAAGGCAGCTTTGGGTTTAGACCTGTCTAGAACTAAATTGGGAGCATAGTCCACCAAAATACCACTTCTAAGATGAGTCAAGGCTTGGTGGCTCTTGACAGTTCCCATACACAGGTTCTCTGAAGCATGGGGATGGACCCAGATTGTGGTAGGGGTAGGGCATAAAATATCTCTACAGCCATCATCACAAAGTAGTCATTATCTGTCTGAAGGAACTAATCCAGCTCTTATTATTACACACATAACAGTTATTCCTAAACATCCCTGCACCCCAAGCTCCACCTCTTAGTTCAGGTGTTTTCAGGTCCCTTGGTGGTGATCAGCAGTAGGTCAACCTCCTAGTACAGATGGGCCCTCAGATGCCAAGGCTTTGGTGCCTCCAGCCCACCCCTGTACAAGCAGCACTGCGCTGTAAGGACTCCGTTGAACCGCTGCTCAGCAATGCAGATTCTCATCCTCCCAGTACTTCCCATTCCAAGGGGGTTTATCACTGTGGGTATCTCTCCACCCTCCCAGCCAGCTGTAGGCTGCAGCTCCTGGTTCTAGTCCAGGCTCTCCAGTGTAGAGGAAAACCAGAACAAGTGCCTCTGAGAGGTGTTTGCCTGGGGTGGGCCCTGCAGAACTGCCTGTGGGTCGGAGTGGCCCACCCAGACACTGCTGGTCTCCCTGTGCAGAGGGCAGTGGCAGGCTCCTGGGGGCCACTTCTCCACTGCTGGAAGCCAGTGGAGGAGGAGGAGGAGGTGCATGCTGGTGAATGCTGGGGGGTTGAAGCCATCGCTGCAGTGATCTTTGTGAAAGCAGACGAAGCCCCTGCTGCTGGCTACACCAGCAGTCACTGAGATGTGCAGATGGGTTTCCAGTCCTTTCAGTAAATACTTTTTAACTACAAGGCCACTTGAGAGCAGATCAGGATAATATTTTCAAAAGGTTTAACCCCCTCCCCATAAACTTTTCTTTTTCCTTTTTTTTTTTTTAACCTTTTTTTTCCCTCTCTTAGTTCCCATGACCAGTAAGATTTCCAATTTACAGTGACAAACCAGTGCCCCCGATGAGCGTGAGGAGAGGGCATGATCAGCTCCCAAGGCAGGCTGGCCAGTACATCCTCCCACCTTCCTACTGCTCAGACTCTGCACTTCTATAAGCCAAAGTCCTGTGAGGCAACTGTAAATCACGTGACTTTTGAAAAGCACAGCTGGCTTTTCTCAGGGCCTAGCAGTCAGGAGAAGTGAAGCTGAGACTGTGTCTTTACCTTGATCTTGTTCTTCTGGTTACAAGGCAAATGCTGAAACATTCTCTGTAGTGGGAGCGAGGGAGGAAAGCACTTCAGCATTAGCAATAACAACTTCTGGGTCTCTCTGCTTGAGTGCAAGATTCCCTTCCGGAGCCTGTCTTTCTGGTTTTCTGTGATAATGGATAAAAAAATCATTAAAAATGGGCTAAAACAAGGACTCGTATCCTGCAGGATCCATAGGACCTCGCAGGATCATTTCTGGTCAGTGCTGCTGGACACCTGCTGTCTGGAAAAGAGCTCTGCTGTGGGGTTCCCTGGAATTGTTAATGCCAAAGGTCTCCTTCAAAAGTTAACTTCTGTTAGCAAGGAGTTGGGGCTTTTTTATATGCTTAGAACTGGGCTATTACTCTTTTAAAATAGACATTCTTAAGCTGTTCCATCAGCATAGTCACTCCTAGGAATGGTGTCAGAGGCTGCTTCCAAAAGAAAAAAGAACAGATTTTAGGAACATTCATTGTCCCAGTTTTAGAAATGTCTCTGAAGGGAAGTGCAGGGGGGGAGGGTTCAGAGAGGTTTTCTGTCCTCCCAGCTCTGTCAGCTCTGTAAGAGGGAACTGATTTATCCACACTTGCAGGTGGCTGGACTGTTGCAACTGCTCTTGGATGATGTGTTTACAGTGCAAAGAAAATCTAGTGCATTTGGGATGTGGACTGGCTAGAAAAGCCACCAAGAGCAGGTTTTAGCTTGGCAAGTCCTGGCTCAGGAGTGTGCACTCACCACATCCTCTTCTGGTAACTGCAGATAAGGCAACAGACTCCCTGGTCGTGGAAGTATGTGGTGAGAGTGCTAAAATCTGCACAGCTCTCCATGTCTTTTGCTTCCATGATGAAAATCTAAAGTGATGTCAGGGCTATGAGTGCATGAATCGGTCTGATGTCATCTGACCAGCCTCCTATGGGGTCTCTGTCCACAGACAACCCCCCTGTTTCAGCTCAGCTCTGGACCATCAGTCCCTGCCTGAGCTGAGCTGTAGGATATTGGCCACCAGCTCGGTTGTAGACATGCCTGTGCCTGGCTGTGGATACCGTTGGTCTGTACACCAGCCCATGGACTGACTTCCCAGCTTGATGTCAACCCCATCTAATCACTCTGGATCTTCCTGAGGATCGGTGGTGTGTCTGGCCCTGTTCATCCTCACCAGAGCTGATCCTGCTGCTGACCTGTGGATTGACTTTACAACTTGACCGCGGACCTGTCCCATTGCTGTGAACACCCGGATGATCTGGACTCCTGGTTGAACCTGACTGTCTGTCATCTCTGGTCCTCCCTCTCTCACCTCTCAAGGGCTGTGGGATGGGCCCTGACTGTCGAAGACCCTGCCCTGCCAGCCCTGTGATTGTACTTGGCTCTGGAGAGGACACAGACACCCCACCCTGACACCTGAGACACTCAAGGAAGTTCATCAAGCCTCTCTGCTCAATTCTTTCCTTACCAAGAAGGACACTGGATACAAATTGTTCATCAGAAGTGCTTAAACACAGTGCTTCTTACTGACAGCTGCCCTTGCAGCTTTCTCTAAGGGAAGGGGATCCTCTTTGTATTACATTTGTTCCACAGAGGTCCTGCCTAACCAAGTGAAAAACGGATCCAGATTCCAGTTGAACGGTGTGTCTCTGCTTCCTCCATTCAGTGAGTGAAATCTGGGAGTTTAGATGTTTTTCCCACTCTCTGATCCCACAATGCCTCAGCAGCAGGCTCCACTGGCAGTGTTTGTTTGTATGTATAAAAAAGCATGTGAAGAATTTGCTGAGTTTGAGCACAGGGCTTCTCCTGAGCAGGGGTTTCTGCTCAGCATACTGAATTTCAGGCCACTGTTAAGGAATCACTTTCCATTATATTCACTAAGGAGGTTTTCCTCCAGAGGTGATGGTGTCATTCTGTCTGAACCATCTGAATGGTTCCTTACCCATCCTGACAAGATCTTGGTGAGAAAATGGGATGCATGGATTAGTAGCCAGACATTTCACCTGTAAAAGCGAAGTTACTGAGATAATCTGCTCCCCGTTCTGTTGTGGTGGTGCACTGGGGGACTGTGCATTTATCTGTCTTTTGAGCAGACACGTTCAAATGTCTGCTACGCTTTCTGCTTACTGCTGCAGCTTGCTGTTCACAGGGCTTGGAGGTCGTCCCAGAGAAGGGAGAGCCACCAGGGACCGCTGTGATCACTGGACTGACCAGAGCCACGCGTGATTAGATTTAGATTGCCCTATAAATGTTCACATACATGTTTCAGAGAGACATTGAACCTTGCTGTTAAGAGTGACAGAAAATGCAGCCACCTCTTAAGATAATTTCTTTGATGAAATATTACCCTCACTAAATTAAGACTAAAAATATCCAGCTGTAGCTTTCAGGTGTTGGATCCAATTTATAACTTTGTCTGCTAAGCAAAGGAGGACTGAATTACCAAACTTCTGTCCTTTCCAGACCTTTGTGCAGCCTGCTGTCAGGTCACTTGATAGTTCCCGGTCGTTCCCAGTTAAGCCAAAGGAGTGACTCCATGTTTCCACTGTAAGGTGTGCTGGTCTCATCCTTTGTCAGTCCTCTTGCCTTCTCATTTGAATATTCTCACGTCTGGTGACTGCTTTTGTGAAGGGCATTGCACCAGCACTGGGCCTCGTGAAGGAGCCGACGCTGCCTTCCTGATCCCCTTTGGAAGTGCCCCGACTGCGTACCCAAGGAGTATCTCAAGTCTTTTTAGCTCCATCATTGCCCTGGGAGCTTCTCCACAGCATCATGACAGAGCATGGCAAGGCTCTCCTCCCTTGTCGGTGGAGTCCCCGTCTCTTACATGTCACCTGCATCGTCCGTGTTCTTTGGCACACCACGTGCCACCTTTGGGGCTGTAGCACGGTGCCCTCCCTACCCAGTGGCTGGAGATCACTCGCTGAGATTTACCCTCTACACTGCTTCTCTCCTGCCCTCCCTTCTCCAGGCTGTCACCTTCAGTTGGCACTAACTCAGGTGCTTTCTGGGAAACTTTAAAAGAGACTATTTAGTTCCCAGTTATGGGATCATGTGTCCACAGTGCTGTCTCCAGCCGTGCTGTCTGGCTGCAGGTTTTGAGCAGGAGGTTTTTGTGACCCTTCAGCAACTCGGTGGTTTTTGGAAGTTATCTTCAACTTGGCCTTTTCATCAGCCCGAGGCAGTGAGCTCCACGGTGAAGATGACTTTTCAGGAGCAGAACAGAGGAGCTACAGGATCATCTCTTCCTGTGTTGCTTACTCTTCAGAGGGAATTTGTCATCTGATGAACTGAAGACTAAACCTTTTTTTTTTTTTTATTGGCATCCTCCAGACTGCTAAAACAAATCCTTTCGCCTGTCTTGCCTTGCTGGCTCAAACTCTGTCTCTACCTAGTGTCAGATGGAACAGCCTTCTCCGTGGGGTCTGAAGTCAAAGACATACTATTGTCTGCATTAGGAGGAAAAAGAAGTAACTTTTGAGATCTTCAAACATTGAGACTGCTTTCTTCAGGTCTCAGAGCAGCAACATCTGGACTGCAGAAGATCCTCAATGATGCTCTTTGTTCCTGACACTGAATAGTTGGCTGGTTGCACTTCTCTTGGTATGGACAGGGAATAAACCTGGAATTGGTGGGAATGGGCCTCATGGGAAACCAGATGACACAAAGGCAAGAAATTGTCATATCTGACTACATTTTTGCTGTCAGTTTGGCAGCAACTGAAGGAGGATTATCCATGGAGATTGCAAGGAGTTGTAGAACTCAAAAGCAAGCCTCCTGCTGATTGATAGCTGGCCAGACACCAAGCAGAGAAGTATCTTGACCTAAATGAGAGAAGACCCAGTGCAGAACCTCCTGCAGAAGTACCTTAACATTGACAGGAAATGTCATCTAGGATCAGATCAAGTGAAAAAACCCACTTACTTTTGACTGTCTTTTTGCAAGCTGCTTGGATCATACACATCCTCACTTTCCAGTGCTGCTGACTGGGAGATGAGAGCAGTTCACACGCGAGGTCTCTCATGTCTCATGGGCTTTTGGACATGAGCAGCCAGTCCCAGTCTGGATGACATTTCCCCTTGCCTGTTTCAGAGTCAGGCTGTTGTGCTGCCGTGGCTGTCCATGGCTCAGCATGGATAAGCGTTTGAGAATTATGCTGTATCAGATGAAGAGGTCCTGGTGTTGTTCATCCAGCTTTGGGGACCCTAAAATAGCACTCAGTACTGGTAGTGAGCCTGGGCTGTGGGTTATGTGAGTCGTGTTTCTTGGTGATTCTTTGTGACAAGTGATTGACGTGGGACTTGGGCTTCAGCAGCCATCCCCAGATTTCCATGGAGGAAGCCCCTGAGTGCTGAGTGGGGTTGTTAGGTTGTTTCTTCATTTTTGCCATTTGTTTTTTTTTTAATCCACGTGGCCTAGACAAAGGGCTCTCCTCCCAAAGCCTTGTCATGACTTTTGGCATTGAAAATTCCTGGTCATCCTCACTGTTCACAGCAGAGACCACAATGTAGGTGCATTCAAAGAGCATATCCAAATGATACTCAGAATTCATCCACGTGTCCCCAGTACTCATCTGGAGATGGGGCCCCAAAGGCCTTTCCTGAATTGCAGGGTGAGACCTCTGCCTCCTAATTCCCTTCCATTACCAACAGCCCCCTTTACTTCCTATTTGGTACGTAACAAGGAATATAGGTGGAGATCTCTAGTATTTATGCAAGGCTTAGGGAACAAAGATTCAGAGCTCTGAGCATCACGTGAGAAACCTGCTCTCAAACTCGTGTGCGCGTAGAAACGGAGGCCAGAGGTGCAGGTACACCCAGCCAGGCCATGGCCATCACACAGTGCTCCTGGATGGATGGGGTGGTTCCTGCTGGAGGAGGACTGGGTTGGTCACGTGGCAGTTAAAGGTGTGGAAGGGAACTAACAAGCTTGAAGAATCTGTCCCCTTGGGTGAGTGGGGAAAACAGTTTTGTTACGTGGGATCAGAGGATCCACAGTTGCTGCCGGTCCCCATGAAGGGACTCGTGAGCACGGCTGTTAGAAAGAACCCTCCCAGAAGGCACACGGTCTGGGAGCTGACTGACTGTCCAGGCACTAGTTCTGAGTGTTCATATCCAGAGTTCTCTCGATCTCCACTCTTCGTGGCAGTGAAGACACAGGCGAGCCAATCCAGCAAAAAAACACCGGCTTCAATAAACCGATGTTCTACCCTCCTGCACCGCACCCCCTCCGGTGTCCCACCCGCATCCCAATCCCAGATGTTCCGCGCTCCAAATTCTGGATCCCCAGGAAGCAAGGCCATCACAGGTACCAATTGCCTTTCTACCATCAACTTTCTTAACTGCTTAGCGTCCAATCCTGCCCAGGGTTGGCTTTTGACCCTTCCTGGACTTGGTCTGCTCCATCCGTGAGTGTCCCAGAAAAGCTACACCCAGAAGCAGTTGAGGGGATTAGATCCCTTGGGAAGTTGCAAATTAGAATGTACTTCAGCAGCAGGTCTTTATAATCTCTTCCCAGTGAGAAGTTGGGGTGTTTTCAAGCGTTGTGCTAACCATGAGGTACAAAAGACCCTGTTTCAAATCCTGGTGTCACAAAACTGAGGAGAGCTTCCTGACAAGGGTTGGCATAGTGGCTTGTCAGGTATGGGGATTTTTGTTTGCTTTTCAACTTTGTATGGCATTTAGTGTTTGTTTCCCTCAAGACAATCTTTTCAGGGCCAGGCCTGTGCCTGAGGAATGGAATGGAATAGAATGGAGGTCTTGTCACAGTGCTCCATTCCCAACAGGAACCACCAAGAGACAGGAGCTGGGCTCCAGCAGCAAAGTCAGCGGTGCAGAACCATTAGGGAGCTGTTTGAATACTCAAGTTAAGATTGATCCTCCCATAGTCCCCATTTCCTCCTTCCAAAGATCAGACCTTCAGAAAAAAAAAAAAAGATTAAGAAAAATGAAAGGATATATAAAAAAACCAAACCAAAGAACACTGAGAAATAACTAATAACTAGGATGTTCACACAGTGTTCATGCAGGGTCCTGCACCTGGGCCGGGGGAACCAGCACTGTCAGTGCAGGCTGGGACAGGCTATCCTGGAGAGCAGGCCTGTGGAGAGGCACTTGGAGGGAAAACTGGAGATGAGCCACCAATGTGCAGTCGCAGCCCAGCAGGCCAGTGCCATCCTGGGCTGCACCAGAAGAACTGTGGCCAGCAGATCAAGAGAGGGGATTCTGCCCCTCTGCTCTGCCCTGGTGAGACCTCACCTGGAGTACTGTGTCCAGTTGTGGAGCCCCCAGCACAGGAAGGATGTAGACATAGTGGACCATGTCCAGAGGAGGCCACCAAGATGATCAGGGGAATGGAGCATCTCTCGTGTGAAGACAGGCTGAGGGAGTTGGGGCTGTTCAGCCTGAAGAGGAGGAGGCTCTGGGGAGACCTTATAGTGACCTTCCAGTACCTGAAGGGGCTACATGAAGGCAGGGGAGGTCTATTCCAAAGGGCTTGTAATGATGGGACAAGGAGCAATGGTTTTAAGCTGGGAAAGGATCCGTTTAGACTGGATATTAGAGAAAGGTTCTTTACTCTGAGGGTGACAGACCACTGGGATGGGCTGCCCAGAGAGGTGGGGGAGGCCCCATCCCTGGAGTCATTCAAGGTCAGGCTTGATGGGTCTCTGAGCAACTTCCCTAGGTAGAGATGTCCCTGCTTGTGGAGGGAGGTTGGACCAGATGACCTCTTGAGGTCCCTTCCAGCCTAAAACATTCTATGATTCTGTATGTGCAGGCAGCAGGGAAGCACTCTTCAGTCTGAGGGGTTGATAGATATCATCTCCGTGCTCCATCTCCGTGCAGGAGAAGGGCTGGTTCATCAGCTGGTGTTTAAACGCCCCTGAAGTGTCTGGCATGGACAGATGCCAAGCAGCAGAGGTGGCTGTGGTGGGAGAGGCCCCGGGATGCGGAACATGGATGCTTTTTGTTAGATGGCATAAACATCCAGTGAGTGACCTGTCGTCTTACAGCTTCTGAGTTCTCAGATTCCACAGTGTCCTTGCACCTCTTAAACATCTGTATGATTTTATTACTAATCTGAGGTCCATCCTATTCAACCAAGCCAGGAGTCAAAGCTGAGAAGCCTTTTCTGTTGCTAAACTTGCAACGACTTCCAGTTCTATGTCTCTCACAAGTGGAAAAAGCGGGAGTCTCCCTGGGTCAGAGGCCAGATCCATCTGAGCAGTAACTGGGAGATGTTTTTTGTAAAGGCACTTTTTTTCCCCTAACTTCTCTAAACAAAAAGTGTATGTTTCAGTATATTGGGTGAAAAAGTCTGAGCTATTTTCTTCCTATATGGAAGGAATCACATGATGCTTGAGCCTGGGAGATTGAACTTCAAGAAGCCAGCACGAGCCAGGGGGTCCTACCCTGTCTGTCTGGTGGAGTCATTTCCGTGGAGTCTGTCAAGGCAGTGTCTTGTACAGAGGGGATCTGAGCAGCTTCCTGAATGTCTGCTACAGGCGCTTTGACTGTAACACCTGTGGGGAAGACAGTCTCCAGAAGGGATCCCTTCGAGTGCCGTGGTCAGAGACACTGCCTGGGGGCCGGGTAACACCAGGGATGGTGCAGAACCCCTCCACTGACACAGTTTGCAGAGTGGCCCGTACTTGGTCTATACAGATAATTAAGGTTAAGGTACAGCGGGAGAGAGAGAGAGAGAACTTGTGTCAGCTGCTGTCCTGCATGGGAAGGACACAGTAAGACCAAAAACCAAACCACCTGAAGTGAAACATGAGGGCAAAACTGCCTTGCAAATTTTTTGGAAACATTTTTGAAGACCTGCCAACTCACTTCCACTTGTGACATAAGCCAGGATTTGAACCTTGGTCTCTTGGGGGGTAGCTTGGCCTAGTCTGTTTTGTTGTGGTCTCTCTTTCCACTGTGCCATCGATGACTCTCTGGTTACTTCAGGCCTCTCATTCCTGTTACGTAACTGGTGGTCAGCTAGATAATGTCTCTAGTTACTCCTCAGCCCTGTTTTGTGTGATTCTGTTTTAACCGGTGTGATTATCAAGGTTTCCTGTTCACCTGCACTTCAGAGGGAGTCAGGAGTGCAGTGGATTGAGAATATGAGAATCCTGCTCAGGACTTGGAGGAGTCCAGTAGGGACTGGCTGGACCAAAACACGTGGGCAGAGAGCTTCATGCAGCTCAGGTCTTTTCCAGCCACATCAGCATAAAAGCCCTTGGGTCTGAGGCACACTTCAGCTGGGGCTTCTTTATCAAAGTCCTGGCAGCAGTTCTGACCACTCCAGTGGTCTGCAGAAACAGCTATTGAATTAACAATCGGATACCAATTCTCCACAGCCCCTGTCACTTTGAATGAAGATTTCTGTCCCCAGCTCCCTCCCTGTCCAGTCTGCCAGCTGCTGACCCAGCAGAGCCTTGCTAAGCCATATTCAGATGGACCCCCTGGACTCCATCAGTCAGTCCATGTGTGGGAAGAGTCTGTACAGCATAAACCATACACATGAGTTTGGCCAGCTCACCTTCCATTTAATTTATTTCTAGTTTATCCTCGAGTCACTACAGTTGATACAGTTGCCCAGATACTGCAGACCCAGTTGAAGTGAGATGAGACCTCACGCTGTTTGTGCTGTTGAACTTGTGTCAGGCACAACAGCTTTAGAAGGATGGGAGGCACCTCAGCTGTGTTGTACAGTGGCCTTTGAGGACACTGTCAGGGTCGGGAACCACCTCTGCACACTGGAGGAGTCCTCCCAGTACAGTTACTGGGAAATGACCCTGCGCTGTTGCCGAAGTGAGCAAAGCAAGTGACCTGCCGAGAGCAGGGGCTGGCAGAGCTGCAGGGGAGCGCAGAGAGCCAGAGGATCTACTGTGGACAGACACCATGGGCAGGCTCTGAGACTGCCCCTCAGTCCCCTGCATTTAGGAAGGGAGAGCAGGTGTCTGGGAGGCGCAGGGAGAGCTGCCATAGTGCTCTGTAGGTGACACTCCACATCTGAAGAGGACCCAAGTGCAGTCTGCAGACCTGGTCACTTCTGCCAGAGGCTCTAAGGGCTGCTTATTGCCTTAAGGAAGAGTAAGATAAGGGTTGGGTTTTTTTGCAGGAGAGGAAGACATGACCCTTCTGGTTCAGTCAGGACTGGTGTTCATGGGCTCCCTAAGAGCCAATCCAGGCCACCTCAGCCAGAAGGCATTCAAGAAAAATACCTACCTGGTCCCCCTGCAGTGAATCTGGCCCATGGGCCTCCAGATGAGGTATTTGACCTTTCTGCTGTATTCAGGGTATGTGATGGTGTGGCACAGGAGTATGTTGTCTTGCCTCCTGACTGTGTGGTTCTGCGTCCAGTATTTGACCGGTCACCATCCTCGCTTTGTTCTCCACCCAGCAGAAAGCGCTTTCAGCAGGAGAGTGGAAGGCAAAGCGCAAAACAACTTTGAAGAAACAAACAGCAATTCTCAGAACTCCAGCGGTAAGTGCGTTCACTCCCTCCTGCTCTTGCTTACCACGTCCCTCTCCAGAGCAGGATTCAGCTGTGATTGGTGATGGCTTCTAGATGTGGGGTACCTTCTTCCAACGTGCAGGCACCTGGCCTTCCTGGGGTAGTGCCCTCTTCCCATTCCTACACAGGTTCCTGGCATTCTAAGCCTTAAAGAAAGGGGATTCTGATATGGGAATTCTGCTCCCCAGGTCCAGGTACTTGCATAGATTTTACAGGGGGTAGCAAAGGTGAAGAGAAAGGGAGTATGGAAGCAGCACTTGTTCCTTGCCTGTGCATCAGTGAAGTCCTTGTGAAGCAAAGGCGTTTGCAACAAGCAAGAGAAGCTTGAGGACTATCAGTAAAACAGCAGTTTTCACGTTACAGTGATGCTAAAGGTGGTGGTTTATTTCCACATCACTGTAACCAGAGCCCAGCTCTGGGTGAGGTCACTGTGTGGAGATACCAGATGTTCAGATGTGGGACCAAAATACATCTGCTAGAAGAATTTAAAATTTACTCCACTTCTGGAGTTTCCTTTGAGTTTTAAGTCCAAGTGGTAGTAACTAAACATAACCACTGGCTTAGATGATTTATTGTATTTATGCGGTTCTCTTTTTAAGATTTTTAGCCTGCCAGTGTGTGTCCCTGGCAGTGTATCTCCCTGCCTTCAAGTGGGTCACTGCCATTCTCTTATGCTCCCTTATTGGAGCGTAACAAACACACCATATGAAATGTAATTTCAGCATCCTGATGCAGTGATAAATAACATGCCAGCAGAAAAGGCTGGCCTTCCTCCACTCCCCACTTCAGAGTACCAAAACATGTGGTGTTTGCAAGGCCGCTGAGCTGGAATGGACAGGTAAGGGAAGGGATTTCTCCCCAGGGTCTGCTGTGGTGGTGTCTGCCTCTGAAGCAAATAAGGGGCTTTCTGGAACTGTGTTGAAAAGGAATGAAGTGATGTTGGAAAGCCCACATGCACTAGCAGAGTGGGTGATAGTGAATGGGAGAAATGCTGTTTGTTACTAAGATACTGTGTGTTATGTTTTGGGGAATGATCCTGTACTAATCCAAGCATTCACCACAATTACAGCTGTTCATTCGGGGACAGAAAAACCTAAAGAAAAGAGGTGTAAGCAGAACCCATCAGGTGAGCTTGTCTCTGTGTTTCAGGCCTTTGTACTCTTTAGTCCCGTTCCGCTTGGGTCGCAGCAGGCAGGGGTCCTCTGGGGCTGGCCAGGGCTGTCTGCAGCCAGCACAGCCAGGCTGTTGGCCACGGCACAGAGCAGCGTAGCGCACTGGCTGCCGAGAGCTGCTAGCCTGACTTGCTGCTCTGAAAGCGGCCACTTGCCTCTCAGCAGGTCTGCTCCTCGTGCCTGGTCTTCTGTGGGCAGCATGAGTGCTTTACCTGAAGGCTTTCCGAGCCTGTAAGTGCATGTCTGTAAATGCCAGTGTACCATGTGGCTTCCCAACTCCTCTGGGGCCCTTTGAAAGCAGCAGCCTGAGATTGTTCCTTTATTATTCCTGTCAAGCCCTGTATAGCCTACAGAGGAAGGACAGATTTACCTTCCTTCCTATCAAACGGTTTGTCCCTAAAGCCAGGAAAGAAGCATTGTAAAACCTTCTGGCTGCAAACCTCCTCTGGTTCAAGTTTTGCAGGAGGGGAAATGAACCTGTAGCATGGGAGGGGGTCCAGGAACCACTGACAAGAAGCAGAAAGAAAGAAAGAAAGAGAGGCTGTATTGACTTTAGCTCTGTCTGAACTGCTGTTAAATACTGACCCATTTTTGCTGTGACACATCTCAGATTGTCCCTGCCATCTCCTGTACCAGTTCACATCACACTCATCCTTCTGAACCTGTTTCTATCTGAACTGCAACATATAAAGCATGTGAGTAAAAGCTCACAATAAAAATAAAACAGACAGAAATTGTTACCAATTGAGCAGTGAGTTTCACATGATGTGTTCATCTTACTTCCTTGTAAGATGTGTTCCTGTCTGCACCATGCGTATGGTCAGCTTATTTTAGTGGCTTGGCTGAGGGCCTGGCGGGTGCAGGGGAGTTGCAAAGTCCAAGTGGTAGTAACACACCTAAGCTTTTGTTTGAGTCAGGAAACCTGAGGAACTCAAGTGAGCAGCTCAGGGCTGCTTCGAGGGGAGTTGGGTTCTGGTTGGAAGCAGTTCTTTCTGCATTAAGTACCTGACACACTCCTCAAAGCCAGACTGGTGCATGGGGGTGTAGAAATTTCTTCCCTCTTCCTTTATCTATCCCACATCCCTTTTCTTCCCTAGCCCTGTGTTCCTGCCTTGACTCCACCTTTGTGCTGCCTCCTGTGTGTCCCATTCAGTGCTTTCTTCAGCTCTTGCACCAAGCCATTTCTTCTCTTTTATTTCTTCATGTTCTCAGGAGCCCCTCTAAATGTTCTCGTTGACAACAGCCCGAGTGAGCATCACCATGTCACACTACAAATGGCACTGGTGGCGAGAGTGCCCATGGAAAGCTCTGCAGGCATCTGCCTGCTTGGGTGTCCAAGCAGAGCTCTCAGTAACTTTCCTTCTGAAGAGCTGTCGTGTCCTTGCCTCCCCTTTTTCCTTCTTTCCACGGCTGTGTTTCGGCAGGTGGGACGAGCCGTGTGGCTCAGTGTTCACGTGTGATAGGAACTCTTGGGAGCAGTCCTGGCATCGCTGCCTTCTCCTCTCTTGCGCTGCAGCCAGCAGCTTTCACACAGGCAGGGAAGCAGCTGGTGATAATCTGGTTGCGAATGACAGAAGGACGGACACTTCCCGTCCTCCCCACTCCCATCTGCTGCTTATCACCAAGCTCCTGCTGCTGCAACGTATAGGCTCCAGATCTGGGAGGTAAATTAGGTCCCAGTGAGCAGCCTGGGAGCTGTGTGGCTTGGCCTTGTTAAAGGCTCGACCCCCCGTGCCACGTGCTCAGTGTGGGTGTCAGTTTTGTGTTGCAGGCTCAGTTACAGTGATAACCACACAGGATTTTTTTGGGCCACCCAGCTGGGTACACTGTGCTCTTCCCGTGTGTCACCATCCCGACTCGCAGTGCCACAGACCACTTTGTGTCTGGAGTGAGGGGGAGGACAAGCAGACTAAAATAGACTTGGATGCAACGCTGTAGGGAGTCCTAAGTGGGAATAAGAATGGAATGGAAAATGTTGGATCTCTTCCTTACGCACAGCCCCAGTCCTTGTTGTATTGAGTGCAGGTACCTGGTGTGCTGTCTGGAGCGACCTGCCACCTTCCTGCCCACGAACAGCAGCTCCTGTTCTGCGTGGCAGGCACTGCTTGGTGGCTGCTTTTGTGGCCCATCCACTAGCAGAAGGTCTGCCTGCCAGCAGGGCGTGATGGTGCTGTGGAGTGCATGGAGAAGGACTGTTTAGCTGCCATCCACCTCGTGACTGGGAGAGTGTCCTTTGTATTAATGGGAAAGAGTCTCCACCGCCCCTTAAACTTGCTCTGTGATGAAACCTGGATGTTTTACAGTGCTTTAAAAATAGTATCTGCTAAAATGTGCAGATCGGTTCCTCGGGCCACTTCTGGAGCTCCGGCAGCCGCTGCAGAGGTCCCGAGTTGCGTGTAGCTTGTGATAATTCACAGCTGAACTAAACAAGGTCCAGAAAACAGTGGCATGACTTGATCCTGAGAGATGGGGTTGGCTCGTTGCAGCGCGTAAGCTGCGTATCCTTAAGGTGTTGTAAAGCTCCTTCCTCGGCGGTGGTCGCTTCGCCGAGTCCTGACACGTGCCAGGGTTTTCTGTACTAAATCCTCAAGACACCAAGCAATATTTGAAGGCTTGTGAGATGCACTTTTTGGAAAAGCTGGTGATTATCAGCCTGAGCAGGGAAGGGACAGCCTCGGGAAGGGGCAGGTAGGTGCGCTGTGCTCGGGAGAGCAGACCTGCTGCCTGCCTCGGGTACCACGCGCCGCTGGAGCGGGAGAGCGGCACTGGCCTGGCCGTCTGCAGACTTGGCCCTGTGTGGATGCCAGCTGTGACCACGTGTTACTGCCCAAGCTTTTGATCCCCCTGTTGTCTCATGTTCTGTCTGACTCTGGAAAGCCTCAGGGGCAATGGCAGCCTCTAACTTCACGTTCGGAGCATAATCCAGCCTTGATCTGTGGGTTCAGACGCTGTGGGTGACTCCTTAGTTCAGTGAAGAATCTGTGGTTACAGCACCTCTAGACCAAGAGGGACAAAGGGAATGGAGAGAATTCCAAAAAAAACCCAAACAACCAAAGAAAGCAAAAAGAAAGAAAAAGTACTTGAGTTTAGATACATCAAAAGGAAAAAAACGGATTGAAATGGAGACTGTTTGTTGATGTCTAAACCTGCTCGAAATTCTGAATGTGAAAGAGACAACTTGTAAAATTACACAGGGAACTGGGAAATATTTTTAACTTCAGGGTTGATTTAAGTTGTATAAATACGTCTCAATTTCATCTGCTGCATTAGGTAACTCTTACTGTCAGAAGTTCCAGTGGAACAAATTTTAGCATTTAGAGTTTTTAAGATGTCAGTGCTTTCCAGTCCTACTTACACAGGGCAGCTTTTCTTTCCAGCAGCGTTTCATTTCACACTGGGTAGAGGGACAAGAGAAATACCTTCTTTTTTGAATCTGCTCATGCCAAGCTGAAGTGCTAATTTCCTCCTTACGATTCAGAAGTAAAAATTGTTGGAAAAGTCTGAGAAGTGCCAGTTCCCAGAACGTCGAGGACAAGGGACCAAATTTTAAACACAGGCTTGGTGGGATTTTCAGAAATGATTCATTGGTCTGTCATTTCCTGATGCTGTAGTTCTTCTTGGCGGATCAGTTCTAAATGCAAAACATTCTTCAGTACTGTGCTTTATTTTCCTATATAAGCAGCACACGTGAGATATATTTAGCTAGGGAAAATGCACTGAAGCAGCATCCTACAATAGACTGTGGTTCCTAATTCCCATCCAGTTGCAGCACGGAGCTTCAAGCAGAAGGATAATTAGAAATGTCTCGTTTACCCCTTGCCACATACAACCAGTATTTTTAGTGCTGTTAAACAGGGTAGTCTCTTACACAGAAACAGGTTGTATGGCTTTTCTTGCTTAGCAACTGAGCAGAACTAACAGCAGCAAAAAGGCAGAGTGCGAATCAGCGTCAAGTTCGTGATGAATCTTTGTTTGCTGGTGATGGGAGCAGACGTGATGTCTGCTGGAGTCCCTCGTGCAGCTTCTGTGGCAGTAACATGTTCCTGCTCCTGCCCTTGCAATGCCAAGTCCCCTCATGCACCCGAGCAGAAGGCCAGACCTTCTTGGCAGCAGCTACTGCCAAATTTCTGTCCAAAAAAGCTGCTTGACACTGAAGGTGCAGACGGTCACAGAGTCAGCCAGGTGTGTGACAGACACTGGGATTTTCCTCCTCCTCTGTTGTTGGCCGTGCGTCCTCTTCTGCTCTTTATCTGTGGTCTGGAGATCATACAGCCTATCTGGTTGGGTTTCTTCTGGATAGACATAGCTTTCAGGCTAGGATTTTTGGTGGGTGAGTGCAGATTTAATGTTTGGGGCTTAATAATCCTAGATCATTGATTACAGTTCGATGTTAGCACAGCCAGCCCCCTATGCCTCTGCCTCCCGAGACTCACCTGGCTGTCCTGCAGGTTACGTCACAAAATCCGTGTCCCCTTCAAGTGGTTCATCTCTCACTAAATCTTCCTCATCCGGTGATGGATTTGCAAATGGTCCACGCCTGGTGCTGCTGCTTCTCCACTGAGTTGGGAGATCCTGGTGTGAGGAAAAGGGGGGGCAGTTGTTACGTGAGCTCCCACGTTACCGTAACTACGCCGGGCAGAGCACAGGTAACGCCGATGGTGGGGCAGCACAACTGGATGTGCATAAAACTGTTTTTCAAAGCAGCCCAAAAATGCTGTGACCAGCCAAAGGGTCACCCTCTGAGTGGAGTAACACAGGGAGAGGTTCTAGTTAAGAAAGAAAGTGTCGCTTCGCTCTGCCGCATGAATTCATAAGAGTCACTGTGTCCACTGGGCATTTGTGTGGAATTGATGTTTCTGGGAATGAATGTTTATTTCTGGTGCCACATCCATTTAATTTGTCATGTTGAACAGGCAACTTGTAGACTGTGTCAGGGTTTAGGGTCAGGGTGACCCCTTAGACAGGTGCTTTCTGTTAACCCCCCTCCCTTCGCAAAGGGGAAGAGAAAGGGAACAAGGGAGAGACTCAGCCATTAGAAAAGGAAACTAGAAGAGCTTGAATGAACATGAGAATAATAAAAATGGAATATATACAAAAACATTACTAAACCCAGCTCCCCCCATGGCAATTCCATCACTGTCACCACTGGTGCTGTGGAGCTGGCACTGGGAGAGTCCCAGACCAGGTCCAGCAGCAGATGGGAGCTGTGTGCAGGAGCTGTGTATTGGTACCGGATTCAGGAACAACACACAGACTGGGATCGAAGGCAGAAGACAAAACTCTCCTCAGATGCTCCTCGGAAGAAACCAGAAGAGGAGCTGAGCAAAGCTGTGAGCCAAGAAGAGATGAACCCCTCCTGATCCCTCAGCTTTATACTGAAGATGATGTATATGGGCTGGGATCCCTCGCTGGTCAGTGTGGGGTCCCCTGTCCTGGCTGCTTCTCACTGCAGGTGCCGCCTTTCAGTTTCTGCACCTCTCAGTGTGGTGCACAAGATCCTGCAGGGGCCTCGGTCTGCACACCAACCCTTGGTAATAACTCTGAGCGTCAGGTGTTCTCACTGCTAGAAGCAGCCACTACCTGTGAAAACAGGCTGCTGACTTCAGAAAGGACAGTTAGAAGAACTGAGCTGGGAAGTCAAATCACTGACCAGAATCAGCTCTGTTCTCACTCAAACAAGGACAGACAGGAAGAAAGGAACCTGGGTTAAAAGAACCACTCTGCAGCAAAGTCTCTGTGGGTGGTATCCGTCAATTGCTCAAGACCTGGATGGACATTGAGACAACACACATGAAGGACATTGAGGTAAGAGCGTGAGCAGTCAGCAAAACCGGAACAGCCAGTGGTACGGCTGTGGGTTGTAGTCTCCAAGCACAGATACTGTGCTGGGCTGAGGGTGGCAACAGGAGTCACTGATAGGCCAGGGTATGGCTAGAAAAATGTGAACTTCTGTTTCAGTTTTGCCTGAAGAATCCATGGAGTGAAAGCTTAGCACATTCCCAGTCAAGCTGAATTCCCATTAATCATTCCAACTGACACTTCTGTGCTTTCAACAGGCAGCTTCTTCCTCTGCTTTAGGCTGTGTTTGGTCACTGCTCAGCTGCGCCTGGATTTTAGGAGTGGTACTGTCTGTGCCAGCCTCGTCACCCAGCACTGCTGGCCCTTAGTGTAGGACAGCCCTGAGAGCTGCACCCTGCGCACGGCCACAGGGCTGGGGACGCTTCGTCTTTCTCCGCTTAGAAATCTGAGAAGGAATTGGGAGCTTTATTCAGAACAAGAAAGTTCGGGTTGGAAGAGAAATTAAATAGTGACAACAAATGTAACAACCGTGATGGATTCTGGACTCTCTGACACAAGCTTCATAGCACCTCTTTCATCTCTGAGATGGGTGAAAGTGACAGAAGCTCTGTCTTCAAGGAACTTCGACTTATTTTGGGGGGTGATGGCATTCTTCTGGGATACCGCTCCCGATTCTCATGTCTTCTTTCATTGCTTTGTGCCAGTGTGACAGGAGATAGGACAAGGGGCAGTGGATGCAAGCTAGAGCACAGCACGTTCCACCTCAACATGAGGAAGAACTTCTTTACTGTGAGGGGGACAGAGCCTGTCCCAGGCTGCCCAGAGAGGCTGTGGAGTCTCCTGCTCTGGAGACTTCCCAGCCCCCCTGGCTCTGTTCCTGTGTGGGCTGCCCTGGGTGACCCTGCTCTGGCAGGGGGGTTGGACTCCATGATCCCCAGAGGTCCCTTCCAGCCCCCACCATTCTGTGATTCTAAGATGCAGTTACGCTGTTGTTAAAGCTAAAACCAGTAGAAACACTGGACAAAACCACTGGGAAGTTTCCCTTAGAGTTCTTCTGCATTTGTTTTTCATCAAAATGTGGACAGAAGTGTTGAAATGTGGGTCTTTTCTGTTGAGAGGGCTGCCTGGGGGCCTGCTCCCTGTGCTGCCATCAGCTGTTGAGCTGGCCGCTGGGTTTCACTCGTGCACAAGCAGCTCAAGGCATTTTCTGTTGGAATTTTCTGTTAAAAGCTCTCAACTCATGTTCACTCCTGGCCTCAAACCAGGCTCTTGTTATTTTCTCTGGCTTAGATGTGGCAATGAGAGTTAACATGGGAATTAAAAGTGATTTATTTAACCTAAAGCACAAATGCTACTTTTTCTCTGTCTTGGCTTAGCCTGCTGCCTTACTCTGGAGCCTTGTTCACTGCCTATATATAAAGCACCAATAAAAATGTCTAATAATAGCTCTGGGGAGAGATGTTTTAAATTGTGCAGCCAACAGTGAGTGTTAGTTCTGTGTGGCTCAAGAGACTGAAGAGGCTTTAGCAGCTGCAGGTGCTCTAGGTTTCTGTGGAGGTGTTTTCAGAGAGTGCTTGGGCAACCAGTAAGGGTGATGTGACAGCCTGGCATGTTCAGAGTGGAGAGGGATCTGACTGGCAGAGGCAGGGGGGTTCTGGGGAAGGATGTTTCTGGGGAGAAGGGAGTGCTTGAGCTGAGCAGCCAACACCCAGAGCACCACGAACACTTCTCCTCTTCTGGGGAGGAAGGCTTTGTGATGCACTATCAGGGGTGCCAGTGCTTGGGGTGCTGCAGTGCTCATGTCTCAGGCAGCTTGCGAGAGGCTGCCGGGGGTGTGCTGGGGTGGGTGCTTCAGTGCAGGGGCAGTGTGTGCTGCCAGCCAGTCTCCCTGTGCTCCCACTACGCAACCCCTCGACGTTGTGGGAAAACCCAGGAATGAGAGTTGGACTCTGCTGAGATACACTGGCTGCAGTGTAGCCCCTTTCCTGCTGGCACACCAGACATGTTCAGAGTGATTTCCTCCTCCTTCCAAATTTTCAAATATTTTGCCTCAGAATAGCTGTTCAGAGTCAGGATTCTGGCTCAGCAACAGGGTGATCTTCAAGTTGCTGGAGAGGGGGTGGCAGTGCTGCTTCAGAGATGGCCATCTCTGAGCACAGGGCCTGCTCCTCTGCATGGCCAGCAGTGGAAGGAACTGGGAGCCCAGAGACAGCCCAGAGACAGCCAGCACAGCTCGAGAGAAACCTGCTGGGTCTGTGCCATGAGCTTGGAGTGGGAGTGCACAGGCAGTGAGGAAGGAGGCGCTGGCAGAGGAAGGAGATGGGAAGAGTTGGTGGGTGACAGAGAGCAGGTGAGCAGCATAGGTGCCGTGCAGCCTGTCACCTGTCATGTACTCAGTGTTGTACCCTGAGTATCTGGTGTTCACTGAGTATCTGTTATACCCCGAGTATCTGTTGTACCCTCTCCCCTTCCCCGATGCTGTGTGGACAGGTCTGGCCCACGCAGCGTTTGCCATTTCTTGCACAGCCTCCTGGCTGCCACAGTTAGGCTGCAGGATTGCGGAAGGCTTCTGAAGGTGCAGCAGCAAGACAGAGCCAGAGAGGCAGTGGGGCTAATGTGGCAGCCTGAACTCAGTGAGGGTCCAGTTCATAATTCCTTACTTTTTTGTGAAGGCTCAGAGCCTGTTTCCACCCCTTCTGTAACAAAGCCTCTTGCGTGCAGCTCAGCCATGGGGCAGAACCTGGAGGGTAGGTGCCCAGAGCCTTGCTCTGCAAGGTCCCCCTGCAGCAGGAGGTGTGGGGTCAGCAGAGCCATTTCCCCGTTGGTGCACAAGCTCTCCGGCTTTTCCTGCTGCTGCACAAAGTGCCCCGGAGCTGTGGTTGAACCCATGGGAGAGCTCAAGATGTATCCCAAGGCCTGCAGAAAATGGTGCATCTCTGCCTGGTGGCCCAGCTTCAGGGCTCTGGTCTCAGCTATGTGAAAAGCTTGGTTTCTGGAGGTGGGTAGCCTGGAGTTTCGTCTAGCAGAGTGGGAGAATGTTGGGCTACAGGCTGAGAGTTGAGCTTGGCAGGATTTTAACATCTTACTTGTCAAGGTGGAGTCTTTGTAGGACACACTAGTGGCAGGCAGTAGGAGAGAGGCCACATTGCTGCGTACCAGCGGCAGGGCCTTGTGCCCACCTCACAGCCTGGCCAACAAGAGAAGAGCAACCAGAGCGTGGGATTCCAGGCACTAGAGGGGAGGAGGCTGTGGGCAGCCTCGGTGAGCTCTCTGCCTGTCTCCTTCCACCATTCATGGCTGTGTAGGGTGAGCTTCCAGCTGTTTGCACAACCTCCCTTCCCATCACTCAGTTACTTTAGGTTGAGCAGGGGTTACTGGGAGTGAGCTGCAGAAACGAGAGGAAGGGAAAGCTCCTCCTGTGTCCTGGTGAGTTTGTCCTCCACTCCCTTGAGGTACGAGGTGAAGGAAGGTTGTGTGGCAGCCCTGGGTGCCCACTGGGAATTGCTGGGGTCTTGGGGTACTGGGAATTGCTGGGGTCTTGGGGTGATGGAGCCCATGTCCTGTACTAGCCTGGCAGGGCACAGGGCTCCGGAAGCTGTGGTTACAGGTGTGGAGTCCCAGCCTGAGCCCAAGCAAGCTACAGGCACAGCGAGAGTCCAGCCAGCACCAGCATGTGTTCAGCATCTGCCCAGGGGAATGCAGACAGAGAAAGCTTGGAGATGGCAGAGCAATCTCCTCCCCAGACCATGCCAAGCAAAGAGGGAGAGAAATTTCACAGCCCCTGGCATTGTCAAGAGCCCCACGGTCCCAGCTGAGAACCTGGAACCTGTCTGGGCATATGGGGTCAATGGCTGGGTTTTCTCATCCAAAGGGGGTACTGGTGCTCCTGCCACAACTCCCACCCCCTCAGATGTGGAGCAGCAAGATGAACTGGTTCCTGAGAAGCAGTGAAGGCTTTAAGGAGGCGAGGGAGAAGGTGGCCAGCAGCATCAGACAGGCTGTCTGGGCAGTCCTGCTGCAGGCTGGAAGTGTCTGAGCCATTTTGGAGCTGACTGCACAGCTGCTTTTCCTGCTTTGCTTGTCCATAAGGCCTGTCTTGGCCACTCAGAACAACTGGGGCTGTTGGCAAGCATGGGTGTTCTCGGGGGTTGGTGTGGGCAGCAAAGATGGGTCCCAGTTTTCCTGGTACTGCCACCAGCGAAGCCAAGAGGGAATGGTCAGGTTCATTGATTGGAGCAGTCATGGGAAGACCTGTGGGCCCCTTGCTGAGTTCAGACCAGCCAGTGGAGATCTGCTCTGGATGCTGTAAACCTCGCTCGGAGCAAGGAAGCAAAGAGCTGAAACTGCTGCTGAAGAAGGAAGAACACAGGTCCTTCAGTGTCGTCGAGGGGGCTGTGCTCCTGGGAAGGGGAAAGGGGCACAAGTGTTGCTCATGGGGGTGTTCAGAACAGTTTTGACACCTCTTCTGGTAGCCTCTGCCTTTAAGTTGCAAGCAGAAATCCAAGGGAGGAGGAATTTACTTGGTGCATGTACCAGCCCAGATGAGCAGTTCTGTCCCAGCAGTGGCTTTTGCCTGATTTCAGACACAGATTGCCTCCCCCTCCTCTCCACCTTCCCAATCCCCCTCCCATCGCTGACACATCCCACCTTCCTTCCCACCTGCCTGACTGCTCCCAGCTCTCCCCTGAGCGTGAGGGGCTTAGAAGCTGAAATCTCAGAAATGGGAGCCTTGAAAGGCCCTGGGAAGTCAGGCGAGTTCCTTCATTCCCAGAGGGATTTGGCAAGTCCTCCCAGGCTTCTCTTCCCTCCCCAGGAAAGACTGGATTGTTGGATTAATTTATTTTTTTTCCCTAGTTTTAACTGGCAGACTTCTACAACTCTTTTTCTCATCAGTATTTAGAAAATGTTTTGGCATTTTCAGAATGCAAACTGAAGTTTCTGAAAGTAGACAGTGGTTTCCTTTCCAGAGGTGGACGTTCTGTAGTAGAACAGAAGGGAGGCTTTTGGAATTGAGATGAAAATCAATCAGATTTTTCTCAACCACAAATGAGAGACCTCTCTGGAGTCACTGAATGCACAGTGGGTTGTGGCAGAACGAGGAGCTTGAGGTGAAGAACTGGGGACCTTGATGGTTGCTGCACGATGGATTGAGATGGGGAGAACCCAGAAAAGACTGGTCAGGAGTGAAGGGGTGTTGGGCAAGGGGAGAGCTGGAAGAAGGACAGCACGGGTTTATGGTGATAAAATGGCTGAGCAGGTAACAGGAGGAAGGTAAAGCAGCTTGGTGAGACAAAATAAGCTGAGAAGAAATGGGAGGATGTAGTGAAACTGGAGAGAAAAATGAGCATGAGAAATGTGCTGCTTGGATGGTGCTGAACCTACATGAGTGATTTGCTTCCCACTGAGGTGCTCTGGGTCTAAATGAACTTAGGGGAAGAGCTGTTCTGGTGGCTACTTGGACACCTGCTTCTGGGGGGATACTGGCACTCATGCACTTGTCTGGGAGTCA
>VWZY01013181.1:261037-278465 GCA_013399075.1 Chloroceryle aenea
AGCGCGGTGGTAGGGGAAGGGGTTCCAGCAAAGCACTGGAGCA
Organism: Chloroceryle aenea; assembly: GCA_013399075.1. Lineage (NCBI taxonomy): Eukaryota > Metazoa > Chordata > Aves > Coraciiformes > Cerylidae > Chloroceryle > Chloroceryle aenea. The sequence goes on from VWZY01013181.1 coordinate 261,081, forward strand.
GAGAACAGAGGTGGCAGCTTTGTAAGGTGCCCTGGCTGCAGCACTGTGACCCTGCCAGGAGCCTGTCAGCAATGTTCCTCAGACTCTGAAGTGTGACTTCTTTCACTAGATTAATCAATTGTTAATTCTGATGCTTGAAAGAGGAGTCAACCCACTTGGTTTGAGACTTTCCATCTGGGCAGTCTAGGCTCTGTAAGCAGCAGAGACAAAAATTGGCGTGTCTGTAACACAAGTCAACTGTCATTGAAATAGGTGTCTGAGAGGGGTGGTTTACACCCACGTGGGGTCTTCTGCTCTCTGGTAATTACAAAATCTAACCAATGGGGTCACATTGCACCTCTTGCACCATTTTACCACAACTGACTCTCACCACTGATGATTTTGACAGAAACAGCCAGTCTGGGTTAATTCCCCCAGCCCTGAAATTCCAAAGTGTGCCATTCAGCTGCCAGCCTCTTCCCCTTCTTTCACAGTCACAGTTCCTTAAGTACAGTATTCCCCAACTTCCTCACTACAGCAAAACACAGGAGCAGCCTCAAGAAAATACTGCAGGTTAAATAAAGCACTGAGCAGAGCTTCTCCAGCTGGAGCTGGCTGGAGATTCTGTGGGCAAGGCACAGGGGGGTCTTAAACCTGACAGCATCTAAGTCGAGTTTATGCAAACCACTCATGGTCTCTTTGATGCTTTTCCTCACAGCTTCCTGTAGCCATCTGATGAATTCTGGGTTTCGCTACCTCGTACACACTTCTTACAGATCACAGCCAAGTCAGGCTTCTGCTTTCCTGTACTTGGATTCTTCCATCCTGGTTGCTGATGCTTTTGCTTGTCCACCTATACAGAATGTGTTTTTCCCTTTGACCACAGACACAGGTTTCTGGTAAACTGTAGCAATAGACCTTGCTCTGCGTGTGTGCCAGGCGTTGTTCGTGTGCCAAATGCTGGCGTTGGTCCGTTCTGCTGAGAGGAACCAAAGCCACAGCATAGGTGGTGGCAGTGTGCTGGGATCTCTGGAGGTATAGCAGCAAACTGCAGTGTTGACACACTTCAGCCACTCTAGTTTGATATTACATCTGTCGACTAATGCACTCAACTAATACTGTTTAAACGAGCGACTGCAAACGGTTGCTATTAGGTTAATTCAGTGGAAAAATTGCACTTTCAACATACTTGTTAGAACAGAACTAAACGTATCTTTCAGCTCATGAGGGAGCTCTGCACCGAGCTCTTTCCTGACTCTAGCTCGCCCATATCACTGTGGCAACATGGCTCTCCTGCTCTGCTCTCAGCCTTCTGGCACAGCTCTGATTTCTGTGCTCCTTCCCCTCCACCTCTGCTTACCCCGGTGACTCGCTGCCGCCGAGCCCGGTGCCCTCACCATTCCCCCGGCTCGCTGCACTTGTTGACAGCCACCAAAAAAAACCCCAAGCTGAGCTCCTGAGTGCCCCCACAGCAATTCTCCATGCCCAGACTCCTGAGCTACAGGATTTTCCACAACATGGTGCTCCTTCTCTTAGGAAAGGCAGCAGAGACTGGAATTTGACAGAACTGGATATGAAATGAATTCACCGTGCTTTGCTTTCAGGCTTAAAAAGAGCAAAAATAGACTCAAACCAGCCTGCAGCAGGCATGAGCTGGTCAGCCCCGGGCAGTGCGTAGCCTCTCAGGTCTTTGTGCAGATCCACTGGGATCTCCATCCCAGCGGGTGCCTCACTTCGGTGCCACGAGCTGTCCCTGCGCCATCCCGGGCCTTCTCGCGGCAGTGGAGTGAAGCACGTGGCAAACGCCCGACCCCAGCCCGGGAAGCAGTGACGTGCCCTAGAGCTTTCCCAGCTCACAGCCCGAGCCCCACGGGGTCAGTTCTAAGGAGCTGCTGTGACGTGCACACGTGGGCTGAGGTGACGAGCGGGCCCGAAGGCGCTGCCCCGCTGCTGTACAAACTGAAGTATGCACGTGTGCTGCTCCCCTGCATACTCTGTATAATTCTTCTGAACTGATTTCTCCCAAACAGAGCCTTACACCTGTGGAGCTTGTGGAATCCAGTTCCAGTTTTATAACAATCTCCTGGAGCACATGCAGTCCCATGCAGGTAAGCTGGGCACTTCGACTCACTTAAAGCGGAGAATTAAATTCTGCGCTGATGCCTGACGTTGACCCCGTTGTGTGTCAATAGAGCTTTGTGTGCTCACCGTTTCCAAAGCCCCAGTGATGTCACCTGCAGCAAAAAAAAAAATGATACTCAAAGGCTGGAGCAACGTAGCAGTGGCTGCAACACCACCAAGCTCACGGTTGATCATAAATATTACAGCTTTACAGAATGGTGGGGGCTGGAAGGGACCTCTGGAGACCATCGAGTCCACCCCCCCTGCCAGAGCAGGGTCACCCAGGGCAGCCCACACAGCAACAGAGCCAGGAGGGGCTGGGAAGTCTCCAGAGCAGGAGACTCCACAACCTCTCTGGGCAGCCTGGGCCAGGCTCTGTCCCCCTCACAGGGAAGAAGTTCCTCCTCATGTTGAGGTGGAACCTTCTGTGCTCGAGTTTATACCCATAAATTTAGGAAGAGAGGAGACACACCGTGCATAGCACAGAGCACATCCAACCACTCCTTCCCTTTACCCAGAGGTATGGAGGGAATGCTCACTGCGTGAGCGTTAATGGCTCCCTCCTGCAGCAGCCGAAATCCCTCCTGCAAAAGAAGTGGTTCTCACTGCAGCAAACAAAGCAAAAAATGCTTGCAGGGCAGCAGAGCCTTTGCCCACAAAAGTCTCTTTGTGTGCTTGTGTCTCCTGGAGTCCTGCAAAGGACCAGGATGTCTTAGAAGAATTTGCAGTTTCAGCAGTTGTGTTCATCTCCTTCTGAGTTTTCTTCAGAAGAAAATTCTGAGGAGTTGCTCTGCTTTGTTCTAAGCCACCTTTTTTGTTTTCCCAATACATAAGGGACAATTTTAAAGTTTCAAAGTCAAAAGTTGTTTCAAAGCCAGCACTCGGAATACTCAAAAATGTAGAAACAAGATTTTTTTATATGGGCAGAATTTTTTACGTTTTTTTTCCGCTTGAGTGAAGATTTAAGTGCATTAACAGATTTTCGGGTAATTCACCTTGGACAGGCCTGTGTTCTCTGACAGACAGCTGCTCTCTTGAGACACACATTCAGTGCTTGCGTTCGCCCTCACAGAAGGACAAGGGGCTTGAGGAAGAAGCCCGTTTTCCATCCTGTAGCAGTAATCCTAATCAAAGTTCTTATCTTATTCGTGTTATAGTTTTAGTCCTAATTCTAATGAGTATTCCTTGAGCTCTTCATCCACACAGTTCCTTGGTTCAGTTCTGACTGACGAATCTTAGCACAGGCTTTGTGTGTTGCTCAGCAGCTACTTGATGTTTCATCTTCGTAACGTTGTGAAGAGACACGTAGGGTGATTTGTTAGGAGGCTGTGTAAGTTTTGTGGATGTTGCTTTCTGGTGGTGCATCAGCTGGTTAATGTGAAGTGTCTGGACATGGTGTTACACCGAGGAGCGGTGAAGCTCTGCTCACAGTAGAGGCTGCTGTTGCTCCACTCCATGGCTTTGGGGTCTGTTTGTCAAGGGCAGTCTTTGCTTTGCCTCTGAGCTGTATCCTGACCATCCTGGTCCTGGTTCTGGTCTCTGGTGCTGAAATGCAGCATTTTGAGTTACAGCTCTTGGTGACACTGAGTAGGGGAGCTGCAGAGGAGGGGCTGAGCCTGAGGTGTCAAAGGGCAATGGCAATTCACGGGCACGGTGGGAGCTGTTGAAAATGTAAAGCTAGTGCTGTCTGCAGCTTCTTGCTTCTTTCTTCTTGCACCCATGGCCTCCGGGCTTGTTCACCTGGGTTCCTCTGGACACAGAGCAGGGCTGGAGGGACCAGGTGTCTGTGATCTGACTCATGTAATGTCAGCAGAGATGTATTAATGGGCAAATCCTCTCTCCTCAACTCAGGATTGCTCCTGTTAAAATCTGTATTTTCCCATCTCTCACTGTCTGCTGCTTGGCTGCTTCCACCTGGATGTCTCACTGGTCCAGTGACAACAAGCATGTCTGTGTCTTCTTTAAATGCTTTGTCCAGGCGTCACCAAGGTGTTCCCCTGCTGTGGCATCTCTCATGTGTCCTCTTGCTCTTCCTGTGCACATGCCTCTTCCCTGGGAGGGAACAGCAGCTTCTCCCCCAGATCTGTGCAGCTGGAGGCGAGCGGTGGGGACTTTGCTGCTGTGGGATGAGGGCAAAGCAAACCGAAGAGATGTGAAAGCTGCAGAGAGCTTTGTTGGGTATCCAGTTGTGGGCATTGGACTGGAGGCGAGGAGCAGTGGAGATGACACAGGACTCACAGCTATGGGAGTCACAGTTGCTGCCTTTTAGCCTGTTGGAGCTTGGGGAATTTCCATATCCAAGAAAAAAGATCGGCACAACATCTCTGAAGTTTGGGAGTGCCAGAGACCTTGTGGTAGTCGGCAGAACTGGTGGCACAGGATCCACATGCTGGGGACACCGCCATAGTAGAGGTTATATCAGTGCATAGGCTCAAGGAGGGCTTCGTTCTGGGGATGCAGAGATCCAAGTAGCTCATAGGGGTCAGATACTCCCTCAGTTAATGTGCTGGGGAGTCCAGTTAGGCTTATCGTGCTTGATGCAAGGGGCCCAGCTTTTCCAGCTACACGTGATGCATCCCTCGAGCCCCCCTCAAAAGTGACTGGAGACAGGGAATGTGTTGCTGGCTTCAAGGAGCAAAAGCCAGGACGTACTGGCTCTCGAGTCATTCAGAGGGATGAGCCCGGAGGCTGAAGGTAATAAGGAGAGATTATAGCTCCATAAAGCAGCTGCACAATGAGAAGAAGCAATTAGAATGTAAATTGGACGCTGAAAGGCAGCAGTAGAACAGCAGAACACCAGGCAAAGGAATTTGTTCTGTAATTACACTGCACAATATACAGCTTTGACTCCCTTTAGAGTTCTTTGTTCAGGTCGAGTGCTACCGTATAATGCTCTTCCTACAATTCAGAGCTAAAAAAATAAAAGGAAGACTAGGCTGAACCTGGATTAAAGGATTGGAGGCATGAAGAGAAATTAAAGAGCCATGATCTGTGTAGTTCACAGGCTCCCCAAAAAGGAGGATGGGGTTGAAATGCACAAATCTCATTAATGCCAAATTGAATGGCAGTAGATATTTGTACATAATAAATCCCCTATTATTCTGAAATAGACGAAGGGTTGGGTACAGGAAATGTAGAGGGTTCCTCCCCCTGCCCCCCCTCGCTAAAACAAGAAACTCCTGAACCACGCACAAAGTTAGTAGGCACCATCCAGTGTTCCCTTTGCCTACCTGCAGGTGTTTGGGGTGACATTAGTTCAAGAGCAATTAGCCCAGAGCAGTGCTGGGGGGGAAGCGATGTGTCGTATCTGATCAGTGGCATTCACTGGAGCACCTCCTGCTCCTCACGTCTCCTCCACACCTGCAAAGATCAACCTGTGGCTGCAGTCCTGAGTGTGGCAGTGCTCCCAGGCACCACCCATGACCACTGAGTTCCCAGGACACGTACAGTCCTCAAGGTGATCCCAGAGCCTACCTGGTTCTGCCATATCCTGGCTTGCTCTTGGGCACTGATCCAGTCTGTGGCCAGTGCAGCACCAGTGCAGCCCCATTAACAGCAAGGCTGGCGATTGCCTCAGCACTTGACATGCAGAGCTGCTCAAGTTCGAGAGGGTTTGCTTGTAAGGAAGAGAGCAATGGAATTCCAACACACCATTGTCTCTAGATCCTTGCTGGTCCCCTTCTCTCCCAAGTCATTGTCACACATGGAGGAGAGCAACTTTGCCCTCTCCTGTGTGTTCTGATGGGCAGCCCACAGCTCTCTGCCCAGCACCAGGTCAGTCTGGGCACAGAGCAAAGCTCCTGTGTGTGCCTTAAGGCATTCCTCTGAACCATGCTCTGCTGTCTGGACTGTCAGGGCAGGATTCACCTCTCCACATGCTTCTGTGCCCATCCTACTGATATTGCCACCTGAGCTGGTCAATTTGAACTCCCTTTGTAGTCAGAGAGAAGTTACCGACTCCAGGTGAGTTCAGAGCAGGGTGGATCTTATGCTAGAAAAAGCATCTAGCTCTGCCTGGGTGAGTGAATCACACTCTTCGGCCTATTTTGCACCACTGAGTGTAAAAGGAGCCCTAAGGGGACACTTGGAAGAGAGTTGTGTCTAACAGATGTGTCCAAAATTAGGTGAGGTGAGGCCAGCTGTGATGAGTAAAGGACCTGTTTTGTCTTTGGTTTTAATTCCATCCTTCTGTTCAGCCTGGTCATCATTCTGTCTCCATCTTTCTCTTTTCTCTTCCGCCTCTTCTTCATTGTGCACTTTCTGGTTTCACAGCCTCTTTCAGAGCACTGTTTCCTACTGAAGCACACTAAGAACTAGATAAATTCCTCTAGAGGGTGAGGAAGAGTTCTTGGGGCACAGGAGATGAAAGAACATGGATACAAACCAGAATTTACTGATCTTGACTGCATTTCCTTGAAAGATCCCGTCAGACAGGCAGCCCAGTTGCATACAGAGGAGCGGGAGCACAGACACAGAGACCCCCTGGGCAGCTGGGACCTTTGCACTGTAGGGAGGAAGGATCTTTGGTCACACTGGGTTTTTTCCTTTTTGTTTCCAGTCTGAGGCAGCACTGAGCAGCCTGAGAGGAGGCTGATCCCCTCTCTGTGGTGGGAGGAATGTGTAGGTGAACACCATAATAAAATCCTTTAGATACAGAGGAGTTGAGCATGGCTTGAAAAACAAAGTCCTTAACAGCCAAGATCAGGGAAGCCACCTGCAGTGCAGAAAGAGGCAGTGAGGAAAAAGAAGGATAAATGTTTGTTACACCTCCTTTAATTTCAAAAGCAAGGAAATGGCATAAGTGAGGCTCCACAAGGAACATCTCTTCCTCCTGCTGTGCAGCTTCAGTCGATTCTTCAAAAGACGTTTCTCAAGGTGTGCTGATGGCATCAATGTCACTGACGCACAGAAAAAGCCATTGTCATTTCAGCCACGTTTCGGGAGGTGGTAGGCTGCGAGTCCAAAGACAGTTTCAAGGTTTCTGATGGTCCTGTGCCATCTCTCTGAAAACTGTTCGAAAGCTGCAGAGAATGCAGTAGGTTGTTGGCACCTGAGTTCAGGGAACCTTAAGTAAAGGCTAAGGAGATGGGTACCGCGTCCCCTTCTCTGTGCTTTAAGTATTATTATCTTGTGCTTCTAACACCTCCTTGTCTCTTACCCCGCAGCTGACAACGAGAACAATATTGCCTCCAGCCAGCCCAGATCACCTCTAGCTGTTGTTGAAGAAAAGTGGAAACCGCAGCTCCAAAGAAATAACGCCAACAACAGTACGTAGCTGTTTTCCCTTCTGTCCCGGGCTTGCCTCTCTGTGATGAACAAGTGACTGTCAGAGGGGGCACGGCAGGGATGGGCGTTGCACAAGGCCCCTGTCCTTGCATAACTGCACTTGATTCCATCCCTAATTCATGTACGACCCCGCAGAGGGTCGTATCCTTCACCCTTGCCCTGCACCTCTTCCCCTCATGGACACATTGCTTGTGTGCAAATGTACTGGGAACCCTGGGGAAAAGGTTTGTAAGGGAGGTTCACTTGGGAACTCCTGGAAGAAGTTAACTTCCTATCCAAGGGCAGGCTTCCCAACCTGGGGTTAAAAAGCTAATCCAGTCATCGTGGTGTGACACAGGTGTAACCTGTTGCTCCCAGCGCTGGCAGGCAGCCGTTGTCTGGGTTTATCCCCAGCTCCTTCTGGGAGCTCCTGGCAAAGGGAAAATACAGCCCTGTGGGAAATCAGTTTCGAAGCACCTGAGCTGAGCAGCCTGGGGGGGAGGTGATAGGAAAACATGGTGCTTTTGTGTTCTGGTACAGCCAAAATGACATTCATGTTGCCCAAAATCAGCCACAAAGAGCGGGGCTGATGGAACTCGGGAGGAAATGAAGGCTTGGGCTTCAGCACTGTTTGAGATGGCAGAGGAAGTTCTGTGCTTCACTGAAGCAACTCCTCTTAAAGTAACTGTCTGAGAGAAAAGGCTCAAATCACAGAAATGGAAAGGTGCCCAGCTTTCCAGCTGGGCTAAGCTGTGACCACCAGCCCGTGGATGTGGATAGTGAACGGCACACGTGAATTGCGAGTAGATAGTGTGCACTCTGTCTCAGTCCTCACACCAGGGAAGGCATGCAGCTGAACCTGTGTCCCTGGAGCTTCCTCTGTCCAGGAACCCTTGGGGGAAGAGCTCCAAGGTCGGAGATGCCTCTTTCATCATCTGGTCACGCGCCACCTCTCTGTGAATTGATTTGTGACTTCCTTCTCTCCTGTCGCAGAGGAGCAATGCTCATATGGTGCTTTCTCTCCCTCCTTCTATTTCCCTGCAGCATCCGCGAGCGGTTCGGTAGGGAACAGCGCGATCCCGGAGAAGGAGCGGCAGAACATTGCCGAGCGGCTCCTGAGGGTGATGTGCACTGACCTTGGGGCTCTGAGCGTGGTGAGCGGGAAGGAGTTCATCAAGCTGGCGCAGACCCTGGTGGATAGCGGAGCTCGCTATGGTGCCTTCTCTGTCACCGAAATCCTTGGCAATTTCAACACACTGGCTCTGAAGCATTTGCCTCGGATGTACAACCAAGTGAAGGTGAAGGTCACCTGCGCCCTGGGCAGCAACGCCTGCCTTGGCATCGGTGTCACTTGCCACTCGCAGAGCATCGGCCCCGACTCCTGCTACATCCTGACGGCTTATCAGGTGGAAGGCAACCACATCAAGAGTTACGTCCTGGGAATTAAGGGTGTAGACATTCGAGATAATGGTGATTTTATCCACCACTGGGTACAGAATGTGCTCTCAGAGTTTGTGATGTCAGAGATCAGGACGGTGTACGTCACAGACTGCAAAGTCAACTCCTCTGCGTTCTCCAAGGCAGGCATGTGCTTGCGTTGTTCGGCCTGTGCCTTGAACTCGGTAGTGCAGAGTGTGCTGAACAAGCGAACACTACAGGCTCGCAATATGCACGAAGTGATCGAGCTCCTGAATGTCTGTGAAGATCTGGCGGGATCCACGGGTCTCTCGAAGGAGACCTTTGGCTCCCTGGAAGAGACCTCTCCCCCGCCNCCAGAAGACATGAACAAACTCATGTTTTTGAAGTCCAACATGCTTTAAGACTGTCTTTTAATTAAAACAAAACTTTAAAACACTGTTTCAAACAAAGAAAAAGAATTTTAAGTTCTAAACACTGTGGACCTCATTATGAATGCCCCTGGAAACCAAGTGCTTTTTTATATATATATAAAAATATAAATATATATAAAATTAAGTTTGAAAGGAAAGCTGAGCACGTGAGAGAGACAGCCCTCTGCCAGGAACGTGCTCCTTTCCATAGATAGTGTGTGGACTTGACAGACTTTCTAATGTTTTCAAGTGGGCAGACGAATGGGAGGCTGATGTTCTAAAGTCTTCAGGCAGCTGAGATCTAAAGTGACTTGAAGTTTCTTTTGTTTCTCCTCCACCCCACCTTTCCTCTTGTCCCCTGGGCCATCTTGCCATGGATAATCAGACTACATTGAACAGACCAGTTCTGCACTGGACTTTGCTCCTTTGAATAACTGTACACCTTGAGGGCATTTGTCTGCAGCCTTCTTGACATACGGTGCATGTTATCAGGGCAGCTGTGTTGTAGGAACACCAGTATCTTTAGAAATCAGGAAGGGAGACGTTTAAGCAATTTATTTTATTCTAACTTCTTCCAAAAAAACCAAAAGTTACTCTCTGTCTCCACTCCCAGTTTTCAATTTAACTTGTTAGCCAGTGATTATAAGTTTGGTTTAAAACTAAGAAATGGTTCATGGCAGAAAATTAGTCGGTAACGTTTCTTGGGTTAAATTTTTTTTACAGCATAACTTCTCTTAATTTCCAGTGTTAATTAGCTTCTCAGTGAATTTCATACTTCAGGGGTTCTCAGTCTTGTTCCAGAGTATCCCATTTGCAATTAAATACTATCCCTGTAGGAAGCACAGCAGTTGCTTCTATGGAAAAGCTATAATCCAGGAAGAGCAAGCAAGCGGTGACAGCAGAGATGTCTGTGGGCCACCACACAAGCTTGCTGGGGTCTGCCAGCTGCCACTGAGAACCCTTGTACCCAAACTTGTTTTCTCGGTATACGCACTCAAACTGACCTTTGCAAGGCCAAGGACAAACCAAGGTGTATGATTTTTCAGGGGAACAAAGATCATCAGTTGTGTCAAACTGGGGTTTGAAGGAAGCTTAGAGAAGTGCATGGGCTCAAAGATCCTTCTGAATGTAAGTGCTGCTGATTGAGTGCAAAGAATATCTTCCCGTTTTGTTTGGAATGGTTTCCTCTAGTAGCACGAATGTCTCTTTGATACCTACAGTGCATTACACTACTTGTTATGTTGCTGAGTTGTTCTGGCCGGGAAGGCCACGGGCCCTTGAACGTTCACGCTTACTGGCTCACCCCGAATGCAATTAGAGATCATCATAACGCAAAAACATCTCGGTCACTCTGCTATCCACCAAGGCCAGTGCTCTGCTGTGTCCCCTGCCTGTAGGCACAGTTGGTGAGCTGCTGGACAGGACCTCTGCAGGCTCTCAGGTTTGGTGCCTCTTGGACTATTCCCAACTTCTGGTGCCAAACTGTTAATTGTTCATTGCTGGGACTTGTATCCCAGAGGCAAACTGAAACAAATTCTNAGATCTGGCTGTATCCACGGGTCTCTCGAAGGAGACCTTTGGCTCCCTGGAAGAGCCCTCTCCCCCGCCCTGCTGGAACTCGGTCACCGACTCCCTCCTGCTCGTCCACGAGCGCTACGAGCAGATCTGCGAGTTCTACAGCAGGGCCAAGAAGATGAACCTCATCCAAAACCTGAACAAGCATCTGCTCAGCAACCTGGCAGCCATTCTGGCTCCGGTGAAACAGGCAGTGATCGAGCTGAGCAATGAGAGCCGGCCCACCTTGCAGCTGGTACTGCCCACCTACGTCAAACTGGAGAAACTGTTCACTTCCAAAGCTAACGATGCTGGCGTGGTCAGCAAACTCTGCCACCTCTTCTTGGAGGCGCTGAAGGAGAACTTCAAAGTTCATTCGGCACACAAGGTAGCCATGATCTTAGACCCTCAGCAGAAGCTGCGGCCCGTCCCACCCTACCAGCACGAAGAGATCATTGGCAAGGTCTGTGAGTTGATCAATGAGGTGAAAGAGTCCTGGGCAGAAGAAACAGAATTTGAACCTTCAACCAAGAAGCCTCGGGCAACAGGGGAAGCCACAGCAGCTCAGGAAGAAGATTGGTTCGGGAAAAATGAAGTGTATGATTATTTGCAAGAACCTCTCTTCCAGGCCACCCCTGACCTGTTTCAGTACTGGTCGTGTGTTACCCAAAAGCATACAAAACTAGCCAAGCTAGCCTTTTGGCTCTTAGCAGTGCCTGCTGTTGGTGCCAGAAGCGAATGTGTAAATATGTGTGAGCAGGCTCTCTTAATCAAAAGGAGGCGGCTACTCAGTCCAGAAGACATGAACAAACTCATGTTTTTGAAGTCCAACATGCTTTAAGACTGTCTTTTAATTAAAACAAAACTTTAAAACACTGTTTCAAACAAAGAAAAAGAATTTTAAGTTCTAAACACTGTGGACCTCATTATGAATGCCCCTGGAAACCAAGTGCTTTTTTATATATATATAAAAATATAAATATATATANTTAATTTCCAGTGTTAATTAGCTTCTCAGTGAATTTCATACTTCAGGGGTTCTCAGTCTTGTTCCAGAGTATCCCATTTGCAATTAAATACTATCCCTGTAGGAAGCACAGCAGTTGCTTCTATGGAAAAGCTATAATCCAGGAAGAGCAAGCAAGCGGTGACAGCAGAGATGTCTGTGGGCCACCACACAAGCTTGCTGGGGTCTGCCAGCTGCCACTGAGAACCCTTGTACCCAAACTTGTTTTCTCGGTATACGCACTCAAACTGACCTTTGCAAGGCCAAGGACAAACCAAGGTGTATGATTTTTCAGGGGAACAAAGATCATCAGTTGTGTCAAACTGGGGTTTGAAGGAAGCTTAGAGAAGTGCATGGGCTCAAAGATCCTTCTGAATGTAAGTGCTGCTGATTGAGTGCAAAGAATATCTTCCCGTTTTGTTTGGAATGGTTTCCTCTAGTAGCACGAATGTCTCTTTGATACCTACAGTGCATTACACTACTTGTTATGTTGCTGAGTTGTTCTGGCCGGGAAGGCCACGGGCCCTTGAACGTTCACGCTTACTGGCTCACCCCGAATGCAATTAGAGATCATCATAACGCAAAAACATCTCGGTCACTCTGCTATCCACCAAGGCCAGTGCTCTGCTGTGTCCCCTGCCTGTAGGCACAGTTGGTGAGCTGCTGGACAGGACCTCTGCAGGCTCTCAGGTTTGGTGCCTCTTGGACTATTCCCAACTTCTGGTGCCAAACTGTTAATTGTTCATTGCTGGGACTTGTATCCCAGAGGCAAACTGAAACAAATTCTGATTTTTCAAGTAGTCTCTCCTGCTTCCAGTAGTGTGCTCTGGAGCTGTGGTCAGCGTGGCAGCAGAGCAGCATCGGAGGTTCAGGACTCACTCAGCTCCAAGCAGGCAGGCTGGAGGCTGAAGCCCTTCAACAGCACAGGGGTGTTGTCTGGTTGCTGACAACGCGGTGGTTGAGACTGGGGGCCCTCTTTGAAGTGCTGCTGTTGAACAGATGTTAAGCTGAGACCCCCACCTGCCCATCTCTGGTTGTAGTAGACGTTCCAAGTCTCAAGACATGAGAAATGGCAATCCCAGTCTCTCAGGCTTTATGTGCAGATGCCTTGAACCCGACAGGCACTAATGGACAGCTCCACTGCTGTGGGGCGCAGACGGGAACAGTTCTCGTGCTGGAGACCATCCCTAGGTCGCAGTCACGGAGGATGGATAGCTCTTTGCACACATCTGTCTTGCCCTGTTCAGCCGGGAAACAGGACCCGCTGGTAGCTTCAGTCTAGCATTTGGGTTGACCTCTCGGCCCTCTTCCTGGCACTGTTCCTGGCACCAGGGTGAAACTAGTTGTCCCCTCAATGTAAGCTTTGCGTATGGATAACTTAACAGACACAGTCTGCAACCCCGGTGAGCGCTGCAGGATGAGCTGCCAAGGCAGAGGCTCTTGGACATCTCACTTCTCGGCCGTGGCTTTTGCAAACGGAGGTGGTGGTTGTAGGGCCAACTTTTCTTCTTGCTGGTTTTATTTTCTCCCATGCCTGACCAGACAGCAGCTGGGCCTGTGGTACTTGCAATGCAGGAAAAACCTGCGACAAACAACAACTAAGACTCAAACTACAAACTAAAACCCTAAGGGAGATGGGTGCCCCTTAGAAAGCATTTCTGCTCTGCTGCTGTTCTCACTTGAGAAGCACCAGGTGCCCTGCAGCAAGAAAATCTGGCTGGAGGATGAGTCCAAAGCGAGATGAGCTTTTGAGGCTGCAGAGTATGTACTGTGCAGCTCAGCTGATGGGCAGAACTGGGGACAGCATTTATAGTTCTTTCTCCTAATGGCATGTTACACCTTTTTGCTTGGTTTGCCTGAGACCCAGGAGCTACTCAAGAGTCTCTCCGGTGCTCGGGTGGATGTGCAGCCCCCTGCCATTCCTCGGAAAGAAAGCTCCAAACCCCAACACTCCTTTGCTATGGGACAGGCTGGCAGCTTCTGTGGGATTTGCCAACTCAGGCTTGTTGTGTTGCCCTCTTGCAAGGTGTTACGGTTGGGGAGGTAGACAAAGCACAGATAGCACAGGCTTAAAGCCCTGGAGTTGAGCAGGAAGTAAGATTTGTGCAACCACTTGACATCAGGCTGTGCACAGGCTCCGGACCGTGGCTGTGCGGTCCGGGTGTGAAAATGGAAAGGCCACGGCCACCCTTAGCTCCCAGCCCATCTCCTTGTCCCCTTTTTGCAGCATGGTTTTGGTGCCAGATCTGGATCTTTCTTGCTGTGGCAGCCAGAGGGAGGGATCCACCTGCCCTCTCCCCCATCTGAGAAACTGTCCCCCCCAAGGCAGCTTTGGTTCTAGTTGTACTACTGATGTATGCAAAGCAAGTGGCAGCGATGTCGGGTAGATGGGATTCTCCCAAAGACTTAAAAACTCAACTTAGCAACTGAGAGAGCAAGATAAAACCGATAGCGCCAAAATGGAGCAATCCGGGAAGCTGGGAAGAGGAGGAGCTGGTTGGCCAGCCCCCTTCTCCAGCAACTCTGTGGAAGAAGCCAGAGCTTTTCACGAGTCTTAAACATGGCTGCAGGGTGTTCAGCTCAGATGAGCTCTTCATGCTGTGTCTGCTCCCAGGCTGACTTTTGTCTGGTACACTCTCACTTCATTGAAGGGAGAGAAGAAGCACATCTGGAGCATCTGCATTCCAGGCTTTTGCTCCTATTTCTCCTTTCCTTTTCAAGACATGGATTTGTGTTCTAGGCAACATTGATACTTTACCAAAGTCTGTATTCTGAAAGCTCTTAATTTACCAGGTTACTCCAACCCCAACTGTTCTATGATTCTATTCCATGACTGGCTCCACGGTGTGGAGCAGCACTTGTGCTGTAAGGAGCACTGCCTGTCCCTGGCTGGGAGACCCGAGAGAAGAGGGTCTCTTAGTTTGGCCAGAGCTGTCATGAGGTTCTGCTCCTTTTGAAATGGGAGAAGACCTCAGAATTGGGATGATCCTCTGGTAGGTCGTGTTGGGAATTTGCCTTCCACTTGTTTGTTTCCTTTACTCGCACTTGGGAAATGTGTAGGGATACAAAAGCGGTGTGTGTCCTCCAGGCATCCATTTGTTTCTGCAGCTTACCCTGTGCCTGACCTTGCATACTTCTCTTTCTGACTTCACAGTTTGCTTTGGGAGGGTTATCATCTTGGTGGGGAGCAAGCACCAACTGAAAATGAACTCTAAAGAATGGAGGACCTTCCAGTCCTGTCTGCAAATCCTTCTTAATAGATACACCAACGATAGTGCGATACAAAAGCAGAGCTCTTCAAAACAGAAGCTTGTTTCTAGGTGACCATGGCAGCCAGAGGGTCAGTGGAGAACACGGCCCAGATGTGTCTCCTGTGTCTGTCTCGTCTCCCCATGATTCTAGCAGTAGACAGCAGTTGTGTTTTTGCTTGCCCAGTGAGCTCGGTGCCACGCCTGGGTGGGTTCCAGCTGGAGGTAAACTTTGCTTTTGGCCAGAGCTGTGGCTGTTGTAAGAAGACTGGTTTGGTTGTGTTTGATCAAGTGCAATCTGAAAAACTTCCCTTGAAAGCCGATTGTGGGCTCAGGTTTTGTCTAATTCGATTGCCTGTTAATTGCTGATTGATTTAACTTGGAGGTGACTTGGTTTAAACATGCCCGTGAACCACTGGCACTGGTTTAACTGCGCTTGCTGGGTGTTCTCCTCTGCTGACCAGAGCATGTGTCCAGAAGCAGCTCAGGGACTCATGGCCCTCATGTGAATTTTGCCAATGAAAATGTGGCAGATGCTCTCAAAGCTCCGGAACCACTGAAACCAGAGCGGAGACGCTTCTGGAAATCGCATGAGCTCTAAGTTTTGGTGTCTGAGTGACTACAGTAGTCAGGGAGATGTCTCAGGTTGGTTGGTTTGGTTTTCTCCAGCCGCTTGCAATAATGTGGATGGTTTAGCACGAGAAGACAATTACCCCACATCTTCATCCTGGTGGAGGAGTCCGCTCGGCCGTGCCCCGTCTGAGGGACCATTCCCACCTTCTGGATCCCTCAGTAGACAAGCCAGGATGTCGTGTTGCACAGGAGCAGGGCGACTGAGACGCGGTGCTGCTCAGAATGCCGGCTGCACTTCCAGACAGCAGCAAATCACTGGAAAATCAAAAGGCAGTAAAAGAGCAGCCAGAAAGTCCCTCAAAGGCTGGGAGTGCAGCTTGTGCCAAGGAAAGCCTCAGATCTCTGATTGCATCGCTCTGGCTGAAGGAGGTGGAGAGGTGCTCCTGTGAGTGGTCACACGCAGGAGGGGATGAGTTGTTCCCTATGGAATAACTGGGGGGAGTGGGATGAAAAATGAACAAAAAGACACTAAAGGCAGATTCTGGGAAACCTCTCAGTGAGGAGAAATCCATTCATCTGGGAGGAGTCTGGTGGGGAATGTTTTTTGAGCCCTGTTGTTTAAAGCAAGGCTGTCCAGGCACGGCTGCTTTGGACCTTGCCGAGAGAAGAGGCCAGATGTAGAGGTGGGAAACGCCAGACCTGCCTGGTAGGTCTAGCAGGGTTCACAGAGCATCTTCCTCCACATCCTCCCCCTCACCACCAGCACCAAACCCTTCCCGGTATATACGTGAGCCGGGTTTCACAAGGGAGGGAGGAGGTGGCTGACGGGCAGGAGGGACAGAGGAGAAAACACCGGTTGAGGAGCACATGTCCTGTCGACCCTCATACTGCTGAGGTGAAAGAATCGGGGTTGGGGAGAGCATTAAATGTGCTGCTGCTTCTGCTGTGCTACACCACGAGCTTAAATCCCTGGGATCCATCGGGGAGTGCCCAGAAACATCGGCTGAGGTGCAGCATCCCGTGTCAGATACTTCAGGAGATGTCTCTCCGTAGCAATAAGAACTCCCCTTTCACAGTGCATGGGACCCGTCCCCACACCACAGGTTGTTATCGTCCTGGGGCTTTGGAAATGTCACTGAGGGAAACAATAAATCACAGAGAGGTGACCCCCGCGCGGCTCCCGGTCGTGCTGTGCGGTGGTTCGCTGTTGCTAGGCCAGAAATGGTAAACCAATGAGAGTGTATTGCCCTGAAATTTCATTTTCTCTGTGGAATGCTTGGGGGTTTTCCGTTGAGTTTTGATTTTTGTTTGGCTGGTTAGTTGGGTTTTTCACTACTCCTGCTGCGTCCTTTGTTTTCTAGCTGGACAGGAGAGTGTTGCTCACATAAGACACGGCGTGCCCAGTAGACCCGTCAGGGTTTCGTGGTCTGTAGGCAGCTGAGTTTGAATTTTTTAGACTTACCTTGTGAAATGAGTCACGTAAACGTCTCATTGATGCACAACATTAACCACTGAAGGATTTCCTTNCTGAAGGATTTCCTTCCTGCGGTCGTGGTAGCGTCACTGGCAGTGGTCAGCAGCGTGGTTTGGTGCCCGGGTGAGCAGCGCAGCCTTAACGGTAGGACTGGTTTAGAGTGGAGTCGGTGAGTACAGGCCTGTCAGACCCTTGCTTTTACAACCAAAGTTCCTTAAAAGACACTTTGAGCCTCATCAGCCTTGAACACTTGTTCTCAGTCTTCTGGGGGTTCTTGTGGCGGTCTCTGCAGCGTGCGTGGGTGGGATGGGGGTTCATTTCCAGCGGGCTGGGGGG
>VWZY01013184.1:0-10665 GCA_013399075.1 Chloroceryle aenea
TGGGTTTTTTGTTTATTTTTTTTAATAAAACAGAACCTCAAGAGTCATGGACAGTCTTCCACATTTCTACTGCAACATAAAAAAAAAGACTAAGAATCACATAAGAATCACTCATTTCATAAAAGTGTCTCCATTATTCATTTTGCTAGTTATTTTTCTTTCTTTAGAAAATTTCCTTAAGGAGGGCATAAGCACTAGTTTTACACTTATTCTTCATAGACAAGGTGCTTGGTTAGACTGTTTACAAGTAGACTATGTAAAAATAATTGTTAAATCTGATTGTTTTTTACTTAGAAGTAACCCTCAGAAGTAAAACATGAATTCAAAGAGCTGTGGTTTC
Organism: Chloroceryle aenea; assembly: GCA_013399075.1. NCBI lineage: Eukaryota > Metazoa > Chordata > Aves > Coraciiformes > Cerylidae > Chloroceryle > Chloroceryle aenea. The sequence continues at coordinate 341 of VWZY01013184.1, forward strand.
AGTACTTTGCCAGCATGCACATTCCAAGTATACGCTCCTTCTGTAACTTCCAGCCTTTTTACTTATGAGGGATGGAAAGCATTTATGTAATTTACACATCTGTGAAGTGAAATTTGCATGCATAGCATTTAAGAAATTCCTCAGAGATTGAAAAGCAGACATCCCAATAAAGACAGAAAAAGTGGTAATAAGAATGCAAGGTACAACATCAAACACAGGCAACCAATCATTTATAACATAAGCAAAAACATAACCGACAGAGAAAGCAAGCACCCTTTCTGAAAAATAAAATAAGGCTTTACATCTGAAGAATATTTTTCATTTGCATAATACATTTCAATTTTAGTGCTTTACAAACATTAATTAACTAATGCCGTGTCTAAATGAGACTACAGCTTATAAATGTATACTGCTCTGAAAAAAAGTTTCTCATCTGTGGCAGCCTATACCAGCCTTGTTTTTACCATAAGTCTTATCACAGGTAATGCTGAAGAGCTGCAGTCTTTACCTCTGTCCCTTATCAAAACCATCCAGAGCAGTGCATCCTTCTGGACAGGGTGTCATGACAGCAGCTCCACGTCTGCGATCTCCATCCATATCATAATGGCATCAAGACTTGGGTTTGCTAACTTCTCTCTTTTTCTCCCCTCTCTTCCTCCCAACAGAAATATGTTACATTGGAAAGAGAACAGTTGTGCTGTTATAACTGCAGGTAAACCAGGGGATTCAGCAAGAACAGATTTACATGGTGATGTCAGCCATGCGTTGTGCTGTAGACATGATCTCAGCTTCAAACCACCCCACTTATGCATTGATTTGTGCTACTGGAGCCATGTTTAATTGAGACCCAGAGGGGACTGTTTTCTAATCACTTGATGATCCTGCAAACACCTCCATACATGCCTAATTTTAAGAAGATGAGTAGCATGACTCAAATGCTAAAACTTAAGCTTGTCTGTAGTTGTAATTTTCATGTACTCACACTGAGGAACATGAATTCTTGATTAAACAGTGAGGTCAGGATTTCAGCTCTGGATTTTAGTGAGATATCTGTGGAATACTTTGGACATCAACTGAAAATATGTTATCAGTCAAAGACTGCAAATATGTTTGAAGAGCATTATATTTATCTGATGGTGCCATGTAACATTGTTGATTTAGGTAAAACTGAAATTTTTAAAATCAGGAATAATTATTTAGGGCAAGAAAATTTAGCTTCTTCCTGCTTTGCTCCTATTGTCCGCAGTCTCTCCTGGATGAACAAGTGCTACAGCTGTATTCACTGGTAACCAGTGAGACAGCTTGATATTCATTGTTAGGGCTAACAAGTAAAGGATAGCTTTTCATATCTGTAGGTGCAGCTGCAATGGTCTCACTCCATAGAACCATATCTTTATGAGCAAGCTAAAGCATTAGAAGTGAACCTCTCTGCCCCTGTTTCAGTGAATATCATCACAGGGAAAAGGTTTATTTACACAGACAAGGTCCCTCTGGCCATGTGAACAGCCAGTTAATGCAGAAAGAATATTAGATAGCATCCCTATGGGATGATAGACAGTGTGAAGGAATTCAGAAATTTAGCAAGCGAAGAATGCTATCTCTGGCAGGTTTACATAGGTACAGCAAGTATAGGCAGCTCCTACTCCCTATATTCCAAAGCCGCAGGAGAAGGATGTCCTTCATGGACCAATGCTTTAATTAAAGTGGCAGATGCATTTGATGAACCATCTTTATGGATTTTCAGATATTCAACTGTTATTGTCTCATACTTGCAGTGCTGAACCTGTGCTTTTGCATATGTGATTCAATGGCAACAGTTTCTTCTCAGACCATACCCTTTGTGGTTATGCAGCTGATTATATACCAGTCCCAGCCATAGCTGTATGCACCCAACCAATTAAATGTTCTTTGAATAAGTCCTTCAAGCCATCACAAAGACCTGTGCAGTCAGTCATAATCACAGTCAAGGACTGACTGTCTTCCCTCTAATGCTACATCTTCTAGCACAAGGGTGCTTGGCTTATGTAGTAAAAGTATCCATACATATTAAAATCAGTCAGAGCTAATTATCTAAAAAACTTTGTGGATTTAGACTAAGGCAAACCTAAGCCTCTATACCTTTTTATTAGATAATTATATTTTCTTTATACTGCTTCAGGAATTAGGATACTAGCAGCCAGTGGGATAGGGAAGAAACCAGTGGAGTAGATTCTCTTGAGTTTAGGTGCCTGGGCCTCAGGCAAATTTCTTGATGAAATAATAGTTAACAAATTAGTTGGTAAAAAATATGTACTTGACCAAGAGGCACAAAATGTTTCACAGGAACAACCATTTACAAGGAGGCAAGTCTCCACCCTTGCAATGAATTATACCCAAGTTGAATAGTGATAACATCTTCACGAGAAGATGTATGTCCTGACATATGTATCTCTGCTGTGAAAACTGTGTCATCCTGCTACTTCTTGGTCTCTCAGATGCAAGCATGTATCACACATGGCTTTCCACCTTTTGAAAATCTTCCTGGTATTAGCTGGTTTGGAATGCCATCTCTGGCACCTCTGTCAGAAACATTCAAGCATGTAAAATCCCCCTAAACCTTTTGTTACAAACCTATGACCCATATGAGAACTAATGCTTAATCTGTGAAAGAGCAAATGTGTCTTAGATTTATGAAGGACTCAATTTTAATTGCATTATTATATTTGAAATAGACGAAGACACTAGGTAATTAAATATAAAATATTCTGCTCCGTCTGGAGAGTAAACTCAATACAGTTATATCTACTCTTTTTTTTCTTCTGTGTCTTAAATACATCCTATTTGAATTGCTTTACTCTGAAGTTAACACCAGGTTTATTCTTAAGTTAATGTTCTGTGCAATAAATCTGCTTTCCAGCCAGGATGAAAATAAGAAATTGCTTTGGACATGAATTACAGAACAGTCTCAAAAGTTGGGGTTTTTTTTCCTCTTTCTAAAAGAGACAAAACACTTGTGATTCACAGTCTCAGAGATCAGTCTTTCCTAACACATTTGCTGTTTTTCATTTCTGTAGGAAGGCCTTGATCAGACAAAACTCCCACTTGCTTCAATGCAAAAGCTTCAAAAAAAGACACACAAATGTGAATATAATTGTCTCCAGGTATTACATCATATGCCGATTCCTATCCTGCTGATTTCTTTTTTAATAAGAAATGGAGTGTGAGAAAGATTTAGAAGCTGCTGCAGCCTAGAATTTTCATATGTTGTGTATTAGATTTCTTATTCTTCATGATGCCCTAATTTCCTTTAAAAGTAATTCGTGAACTGGCAGTGTGCCAGTATAAGGTTATAAAACAGCAGCTATCTGCCACTGTGGAATTATGTGATACTTTCCATGTTGCCCTAGATGAGACAAGATGGGAATGAGGGGGTGTAAACATTTGTTTCTGTCCTTCACAAAAATAGACTGCAGGAATGGAGTTACTCTAATGATTACGTAGACTGCGTATTTTCCATGCATGGCTGGAATCTGGCAAGGGGAGAGGGCCTATATCTTAATGTGTGTCTTGCCCACATGTGAGCTGGCATCTGGAGAAGATCTCTTTGTGCAGGAAAAACAAGAACAGGCATGCTGTAAGCATACATCAGGAAAACAATATCAAACATTTTGGTATAAAGTGGAAAAGTGATAGGCTTAATGAGTACAGGTACTGACAAGATCTTGGGGACTGGCATTAAAGAAGAACATAAGAACTCCCTCTATAATGACTGGAGTAGTGCACACCTCCAGGGGGCATTTGTTTTAGATGTTTGTCTCCAAAAGATGTTCTCATTCAGCAGACAAGAGCACACTCGGAGGCTTGTTTCTTTCTGAAAATCATTTTTGTTAGCAGAGGTCAAATCTTCCAAATACTGTAAAATCTACTTATCTGAATATTATCTCCTCATTATCTGAAAGTGAGTTCCTCTTTTGAAATATTAATTAATGACCCAAAGTCAAATAATTAACAAATTGATACAGCTCAGTTGAGCAGAAGGCTTCTGAAATATAGCCAGGAAAATAAAAAATTACCTCTGTATATGTGTTTACTTGAGGATTCAGACCTGGCCATGAGCATGTCAACAGTTTATCTTTAATTCCGTTAAGAATATAACATCACTGTGACAAGTAATTTTAAATACAACACTCAAAAAAGAGGTAAACTCTATACACAGGTCATGAAAACTCCTTACCTTGGAGGCTTCCTGCTTGATACGTGGTCCTTGCCCTTCTTAAAGCTTATATGATAAAAAATTTGGTTTGGAAGAGGAAGAACGACAATATTATTCTCCAGTTTGTAGTTTGAAACCATTTATTCTCCTACTGTGTGAATCAAGATCTTGTGAGAGTCCTAACTAAATGATAAAAAATCAGAAAATCAGAAAATATTGAATGTGTGAGACATTATTATTGGATACCAAAAAGGATACAATTAACATTCCCTTTATTAATCACATAATGGAGTGCAAAGCATAAAATCATTAATGGAGGTTTAAAGTCAAGGGGACTGCTCTCAGAATATTTCCATAGATTCTTTCTGTATTACTTTGCTTTTTGTGTGTTTAAAGGTTCTCAGAGCATTGAAAATAATACTTTTCAATTGCTTATCTACAAATCACATGCTCAGTTTTTTCTCATTTAGTGCTGCAAGGACTGTCAATTCTTATTATTTAATGTAGGCAGCATAAGAATAAGTATCTTTTTCAGAACATGGGATTAGGTTATAGTGCATTATGCAAATTTAGCATATGTCTTTTGAAAGGAAAAAGTGCTATATAAAAGTTTTAGTAAAGATATTTAGAACCCTGTACTGTATTTGTATCAGAAAACTAATTTTGTCACGTTTTTAAATAAATTATTTTCTTTGTGTCTTTTTACTTCAATTTCTAAACCCTTCCAGTAACAGGAAGTTTCTTTGGTGTACCTGATGTTTTTCCAATTGGCCTTTAACAATGCATGCAGTTTGAGCTAGGGCTTTCTGCAGGTGTGCTCAGACCAGTTTTAGGTTTTGTGATAATTCCTCTACATCAGTTATCGGTGACCTAGGTATGGCAGCTTGGGACAGGCAGATCAGTTCATCTAAATTGTTATCAGTTTGTCCAAATTGTTCTCTTTGACTCAGATGCCACAACAGTCAGAGTTGTTAATAACTTACACCAATTAATATAACCACAAAGGACTATTGCAGGATGCTGCAAAAACTGTTACGAAAAGTTTCATAAGAGGATTAAAAAAAAAAAAAAAAGAGGCAAAGGAGAGTATTAGATAGGCCATTTAACCCTGTCTGCTGTTTCTGTGATTACCCATAGGATGTGAGAATTTAGTTTATGTCTCTTAACACATCTTAATCAAAGTTTCAGAGTGAAGAAAAAGGATCTGCTAGCGAGCTGGAGAAAAGACACAAAGAGAAGAGTAATTTTCATGCTATATCAAATCACTAACAGAAGAGCTGCTCTACTAAGTCACACCAAAAGCCTTGCTGATCTCATATCCTGTCTCTGATAGCGGGCATTAGCAGATGTTGAGGGAAGAGTATAAAAGCAAGACAAATATGAGATAGTCTTGTTACTCCCAGCATTAGGTAATCAGCGATTCAAGTATTTTCAGAGCTGAAAGTATATTTGGACTATTATATTTAATAGTCCCTGTGATAGTCTGAAGGATGGTCTTTCATAAACCTTGCTGCTCACTTAATTTCCTTCAGCCTCTTTATTGCAGACTGTTCAAGTACCTAACTGACAAACATTTATACCATTACAGAAAGTCTGGGAACACATAAGGGAGGAGAGTATTGGAAATTAAGAAAAAGTTACTTTCAGTCACACGACATTGTCTTAGTACCTAATGAAAACAAGGAGAGAATGAGATTTGGGGCTGGATGGAGAATGTGCTGACTGAGACAGTCATGGGCAGACAAAGAAGTCAACTCTGTATCTGCCAAGTTACTCATGCTTAGGAGTACTTGGGTGTTGTAGAATATAAAAAAATAGTTCTGCATCTGCATTATTGAATAAAAACCTGATTACAGGGGACAAGCTGCCTGTTTTGTTTACTGCTGCATGGAAGTTCAGGAAAATCCTTACATGGAATTCCTCTTCTACCAGAGGTCACAGCAGTTGAGGTGATGCTACATCTGGACCCAATCTGCAAGTCAAAAGTAAACCTGTGAGGTTTACTGTACTTAAGGCTATGTCAAGAGCTAGTGAGCTGTAGGGGAAGGAAGGGAAAAGAGAAAGACATTTGAGAAACAGCTGGACCAAGGTGACAAAGACCCAAGAATGCAGTGATTTTCGTGACCTCTGTTGGCCATATGCTCCATGGTTTTGCCTATCTCTTTTTTAACTCATTCATACTTTTGTTCTACATGCTCTTTGCAGTTAGAGGGCAGTTCTGTCATTTACTTACAAGTACCATCTTTCTCTGTGTGTTTAATTTCCCTGTATGATGATTTCTTTCAGCAGATCCTTATACTTACACTGTGAGAAATAACTGTTTCCTATTTATCTTCTCCATGACACATATTATTATAAACCTCTTATAATAATCAGATATTCACCTTTCTTCAGATTCAAGAGTCTTATCTCTCTACTTAATTTCTCCTCACATATTAAACTTCTTTGTGTATTAAAACACTTGGTGACATTTGCTTCCTGCCCCACCCCTTATTCTTTTTCAGATGGCCTACCTGAGGTATTCAAAATGTAGGAACAGAAAGAAAGTTTATAGTGGCAAAACAAGCTTTTCCACTTCATTCTGTATTCCTTTCTCATTAATTGTTAACTTTTTTTTTATTTTGTTTGGTTGGCTTTGGTTTTACCAGTGTAGAACATTGACCTAACACTTTGTGTGAGCTGCCTCAAATAAATTATGTTTCTGAGACCTGACAGTTAATTTAAAGGTTTGTTTAGAATTTCTTCTCAGTATATTACACTGCACTCATCAACATGACCTTCACCTGGTAGTTTATCTTCATTCACCAGTCTTCTGAGTCTCTTCTGCAAATCTTATCAACTAAGTTGAACAGCACAAATCCACAACCTCTCTGAAGATGTATTACCCAGTTTCCTGCCTTTTAATGAGTTATAAAGCCAACATTGACCTTTTCCTCTTACTCTTTGGAGCATCTAGGTTAGTGTCTTGTATTCATATACTTGGCTGAACTTAAAGCAGACATAAATATTTATGATGATTTAAAATGAGGGAGCCAAGGTACCAGAAACAACATATGTGCAGTAATGTAGGAAAAGAAGTGGGCAATTTATCCTGTTCCTAAGGTAACTTTTATTGCCTTCATTGAGCTGCTCACTGATGCAGCCAGAATGAAGTTACACAATGTGACTGAGACAATCCAGCTGCTCAGGGCTGCTCAGACAAGATCTCTTCCTCCCCCATCTCTCTGCCCACACTCTTGGCCACACAGTCCTACTTCTCTCTTCACATGCCAGTCCTGCCAATTGTCTGACCATTCAATAAGGCAATTTAACTAGCTAACCCAAGAAAAAGCTGTTTATTAACTTTCCTGTGTCAAGTCCATTTTCCATCCATTTAAAAAATTGAATCATGTGAACACAAAGCCTGTTGAGAAACAGATCTGGCACAAGGAAAGAGTTGGGAGTCTGTGGTGGGTGAGAGAGGAATGACACCTCCCCACTTTTAAGGACAGCAAACCATTGGATTAGATGAAGTCATTTTGTGTAAACCCACTCTTAGAATAGGTTTCATTGAACTGCCAAGCTACCCTACCACACAGGCAAAGGAGAAGGCCATTCTCCCTCCCCCTATTTCCAAGTCCTTCTTTCACTTTGCTTCCTCTCTTTCATTCTCTTAGTCCTGCTTACGGTTCAACTCCTCCCTTGTATCAGCTCTGGAAATCACGTTGTCTGACTGATCTTGTCTGATCGTGAGGTAAGCCAGATCACCTCACCAATCAGCCTAGAACTCAAGGAAAAACCTTCTGTTGCTGGGTCGGAATTTGAATGAGTTACGTCATCTTACCAGAAGATTAGATGAGATCCCAGAGACTGTGTAAGGTAGGCACTGGAAGCAAGTGGTGGCTAAGAGAGGCAAGAAAGGGAAGGAGAGAACAGTAGTACACCCACTCCTGGTTGCATGTACAAAGTTCATTTGAAACTGTACCCATAGACTGATGTAGTTAAAGCTGGGTTTTAAAGCTGGGTTAAAGCTGAGGTTTAAAATATTGCCATGATGCAGTATTTTTTGCCAAAGAGATGTACACGATACTTAGTGTGAGATTCTTTGGAAGATTGCAAATGAAATATTTCAATTTATTAATCTTAAACATTCTGATCAAGCACCCAATATTTGCACCCAGATTTGTTGTTCAATAAACTTACCCAGGTGGCAGGTGATACACTAGTGTTTATAATTCTCTTTCCTTCTTTAAATGCCAGAGTGAATTGTTGACATGTCTTTCTGATGATCTCAAGTTCTGTACATACACATTTTAAGGAGTTTTCTCAAAAAATGAGTCCTACAAACAGTGCTACCTGCCATTCAGCCATTTCTTCTCAAAAAATTCATTCATTACTGTCTCCAGGTTATAGTGTCAGAGAACAATTGGCTGAACTTATCAGCTCATGGGTGAAAAATGTTACCAGCCATTCACATTTCAGATTTTTGAATGAAGAATGCATGATTAGAAGATGATCATACTCCAGACTTGATCAGTGGTTGCTTTTTTTGTCCACATCACATGCTGGGAAGTGTTAGGGCCCTGGTCTGGAATGTTGGCCCAATATTCCTGGAAGATCAGAGCTGGAGTTTAAAGACATGTACATACAGATACAGACAGTCTGAGGCACTTGGAAGTTTAAGGGCAAGCTAACTGAACTGTTGTGCCAACACTGCTTACAAAATAAAACTCTGAAATGTTTTGTTACTATTTCTACTCTGTTCAGAGACTGGTTTATGTGCTTAAGAGTAGAAATAGATGTCCCTTCTGTCCATGTTTTTTTCTGGTTTTGTGTATGTACTTGTATAAATGTCTTTTTCAGGTGTTCTACAGATTAATTTAACACCAAGTGAAACACCTTGTACTCTTTGTGGTACACTAAATTTTCTTTGGTCATATTTTTAGTAAAGTGAAATGTTTTTCATTTTAAGGATCCTCTCCTTTATTATTTTGTAAGACTTTATCATACACCCACTGACTTTCTTCCTGGTTTTGTTTAGCCTAATTGTGAAAGTGCATAGACTGAAACCCTTCTTTTCTTCCTCAGCTGTGGGGAAAATATCTGCTTATTATGCTGGAGTCTTTCCTTTAAGTCTTTGCATAGCTACATGAATGTAACAAGCATTTTGATTTACTTGAGTAGAGGAATCCAGTTCCCACATTACATATGTTTGGCTGGAAATTGTTCTGCATTTGCTAGTAGAAAAGGAACAATTTACATGGTATTTCAATATTTGAATAAATTAAAATTGTGAGATGACTATTCAGAAGTAATAAACCAGCAACAAATATTGCCAAGTTCCCATTTATTTTCCTAATGAAGAGAAAAGTGAATCTTATTCTGTAGATAAAGCTATTTCATTTTACCCCTGCCGATAAAAATAGTTATTTGACTAATAATTATTCTCTAGGAAATTCTACACTGATTTGATTTTTATTCCAAATATGTTTTGAATGTCTCCTAGGGAGTGAAACATTTTCCCAATCCTTTAGATATAAGAAAATCCCCCTCTTTGTGGCACACATAACCCATTTCAAAGTAAAAGAAAAGACTTAAATGGACTTAATGTTTTTCATCTTATGTTCAGAACACCAAAATCACACTACTTAAAATCTATGCTGTCAGCAGGATAAGAATTCCAAAAGTTGTTTCATTTCAGCTTCCCTATTTTCATATAATTTGGATTATTACCCAAACAAGGCTTCTAAGAGTCTCCAGTCCCTCTCTCTGTAGTTACAGCTCAGAGAATTTAGAGTCATGGGACTGAACTAAAAATATGTGGGGTATTCCCAGAGCTTCCAGTAATAGGTAATCCATGGAACGGGACTTTGCTTTGTTTTCTTCATGCTGCTGTGACTATTTTGACTAAGGGAGGAAAGGGAATTTTAGAAAAAGTCTTTTTTTTCTGATAAGCCTTTATTCTGACAGGATCCTATTTAATCATCACTCTATTCCCTATTGTGCTGCATCTTTGGGCGTCCACATAAACAACTTGCCCGGTAATATGTGAGAAAGAAGGAACAAAACCGAACAAAAACAAACTAACCAAACAAAAAAACCTAACCAACCAACCAAAACATCACAAAAAAAAAAAAAAAAAAAAAGAGAATGA
>VWZY01013184.1:11259-76552 GCA_013399075.1 Chloroceryle aenea
CTCCTCCCTCCCGCCTTCCCTCCCCCTGGACCAGTCTCTCCCCAGTTCGCTCTGTCTCTTCTGACTCCTGGGCAAATTTTCAGTGAGGGGAAGATAGCTCTTCCTGACTTCGACTCTCCCCTGTCTAAACCGAGGAGAGCATTGGAAGTGTCCCGTGTTAAGAAGGTGAGCCTCGGCTGGGGGCGGGNTACATCTAAAATGTAGCTGTTAATTTAACTGCAGAAAGCAGTGGGCTAGGGCTATGCTGAGGACTTCCCACATGACCAGCAGACCCAGGACCCTCACCCACCTGCATCAGCCTTTGGGGTGAAATGGACCCACTTTCCCTTGTTGCAGTACAAATTGAAGGATGGGGAAGGTAAAATAATTTTATTTTTTTTTCCTTCTGAAGCTTTTTTATTTTTTAATTTTCCCTTTTGAAGCAATACTCCAAATCTCTTGTTCCCAGGGGGTTCCAGCAAACCGGAACTGTAGTGTGCATTCATTTCCCTTCTGGTGAAGCCATCTTAAAATAATAACTAAAAAGATCCTGCAACATCACAATGTGAACTGAGCCTTTCGCGTTGCTGCCTCACTTGTCCTCTGCTAGGCCATACTTAATGAGTTTTTCAGAGGTGCTTTTAGCCTGAGAAAGCTTTCATGCAAATAGGTCTGTTATTTAAAAATCCAGGGAGGGCAGAGGGGCCACAGCAGTCTAGTTTTTCCCCTTCATCTTCCCATTACTTGTCCAACACCTTGCAAAGAGGTATCGAAAAGGCAGGTTATTATGTACTGAGAACTGGTGTCACAACTGATGCTTGCCCTTCATTAACGCTGGTGTTTAGCTGAACGACTTGACCTGAAGTGGCTAGATCCATCCGAGGAAAGTTTTCCGTCTCTTTTTACAGAGTTCCCCACCGGAGCAAAACCCCTTCTTTCCCATTTCCTGGCTGGTGCCCTGAGGCTGACGAGGCTGAAAGTTTAGCAAGTTCGGTGCATAACTTCACATCACAGGAGCAAGTGCGCATTTCCCCCCCTCCTTTCTTTTTCCTGCTCCTAAACGCCTCCTTCAAGTTTGAAGCTGGGCAGGACTCCAAAGGTGCAGCAACAGCAACAAGCCGGAGTTCAAAGTTAGCAGTAAATTGCACAACTTCCAGCTCATCGCTACGCTCAGTGACTATTAACAAGCTGGAAGGCGCTCAGGAAAAAAAAATAGGNGGCCCAGACGAGCCACGTCGGGCCGCACTCCGGGCCCCTCCGCCGACTGCTTTCCCCCTGTTTCCCTGCAGGGAGAGCCTCTTAGGATCAAACCCGTCCGCTGGCTATAAGCCTGGGAGGTAGGAGAGCATCGATATTCCGTCGTGGGCAGGGGGTATGCTCGGTTTTTTTTGGTTAGCCTTTAGTCTGAGCCAGACTTANATCGCCGATGTTATGCTTCTGCCGCTGGGATCATGGCTCCCTTTGGAAGGAATTTGCTAAAAACCCGGCATAAAAACAGGTAAAGTGCGTCGGTACGCGGAAGAAAAGGGAGTGCGCTATGGGATTAATTTCTTTTATACCTTTATTTTTTGGTTCTGAGGGGTGTGTATGTTGCTCCGGACCTGTGCCGCTCCCGGGAGCTACAACCTGGGGGCTCACCTGCGGGGCCGAAGGGAGCGGGTCGGCGAGTGCGGAGGGAAGGGGCGCTGCTACCCCTNGCGTGCTTCCACATGCCATGCACAACGACTGTGAAAAGAAGAAAAAAAAGTTATGTAATCATTTTAATTGCTTCGATGTCACTAGATTTTCTGAAAGTAAAAGTGGTTGGAGTGGAGTAAATTCACTTGGACTCTATGGAATTTATGGTGGCCAAACCCGTCCTGCTAAGACTGAACAGAAGCCCATCACTGGAATTTTGTCTGAGCAAGAAACTCAAAACTCACTTGTAATCTCTTCCCTGTTTTTTACTGGTGCTCTCCACTGACATTCAGTTCATATTTAAGGGTACTCAGTAGAAAATCTTTTCCACAGGGAATATGACTGGACCCTAAAAAGTCTTGTTAAAATGTCCTGATTTTTTTCCCGTGTTTGGCTTTTGTTTTTCCCATTCGATACCTCAAAGTTATTACAGGGAGATTGTATTTGTTGGGATTCTGTGAAAATACAAATTTAGCATATTACATGGAATATAGATCAGAAAGATTGTAATAGTCAAGGTTTAAAAAATAAGACTCTTTTAGAACTATTAATATTTTAAGTTACTGATTAAGTGGTGTATTTTGCTAATGTGTCTGGAAACAGGAGAGCTCTGATGTGCTTCTCATGTGGCCATTTTATGTTTAGAACATCTGGATAGGTGGACATGATCTTTTACATGAAATAGCTTTTACATAGAGCTGTGTAACCATTAAAATATAAGTCTTGCTACTGACATCAATTATGTGGATAACTTGTGTTAAGTCACAAAGCACAGTTCCACTCCATTCAACAGTGAAACTGTTTCTTGTTTGGACATTTAAAATATCTTCATACTAATTGCATCAAGGTTACTGTGTTTGTTGATGTGACATTTAATTCCCCAGGAAAAGAAAGTCATCATCCAAACCCTTAAATATGCAGTAAAAATTAAAATACCAGAGGAACCATTCCTGTGAACATTGAGCACTTTCTTCTCATTTCACTCTCCCCTTCTCCACTCTCCCCGTTGAAAAAAAGAAATTAATGCCTTGAATGGCAGAGAGGTGTTGTGGCAGTAGGAAGGAGCTGGAAGTCTTGTGACTACAAAAATGTCAGGGGGAGGGGTTCAAGAACAAAGCAAACTACCTAATTCTTAGTTCTTAATCTTACTATCTATTCAAATACTTAAACTTCTGTGTATTTGATGTTAACTTTTGATAATGAATTTTGGGAATTAAACTTTGCTCATGCAGCTAATAAAAGGGTCTTGTAGTGAGATTGAAGAGCTATGTAGTAACTCTTCATTCATTTTAAGTGTATCTTTGTGAACTCATTTGAAACCTTGAAAGAGAAGTCAGGTGAGATTAAAATCCTTGCCTATGTTTAGACCAGTAGTTGGGGAGTCAGACCTTGTAGCTCATTGCCTTGTCTTAGTTTGCCTACCTGTAAAGAGGGACCAGAAAGGGACTTACATCTATGTATATATTTGATCTGCTTTTTTGTTTATTAGGTCATCTTTTTGAGAAACTAATTTATTTTTTTTTTCTTTTCAATTAAACTTTTATATGACCATTTGCTACATGCAAATATATCTATATAATATATATATGCATTTATATGACCATTTGCTACATGCAAATATATCTATATAATATATAGATATCTATATCTATATCTATATAAGAGTTAGAAAATAAGCAAATGAGGGATAAAATTTATGTTTACAGGAGAAAGACATAGAGCTAAGTCAAGGCAACAAAGTTAATTGGAAGAGGAGACAGAAGGAAAATGGTGTTATTGTCATTTGCTCAGATAACAAGATGATATCTCTGTAACTAGTGCTTATCTTGCAGCATCACCCTGAGGTCCCTGGTTTCATAGTAGACCCTTCACATCCAGATCATAAAATATCAGTCTCTACCTCTAAGACCTCAGAGTTTTAACAGCCATGTTACTCTAACTGTATCTGTGCATATGAAGTATTTGAGCAAGTGGCAGGGGATGTTGGCTGTGATGCCACGAGCCTTTAGAGAAAGGAACTGAGATTAAACCTCAGGAAGAAAAAAACTGTGAACAGCTTCTAGTAATTGAAAGATCTTCAGTTAGTATTACTCTCTGTTACTCTCTTGGGCTGCTGAAATCTTGCTCATGCAGAGAGTTGCCACAAGGCCTATGAAACCATTAGATCACTATAAGCCCTGATTTGATTTCAGAGGAGCAGCCGCTAGGAGTTTGGCCACAACATATTTTTATTGGCCAGAAAGAGATGAGTGATATCTTGATATCTTTTTCTCAAAATATATGAGGATTTTTTTTTTAATGCTGTTCTTTGACCTCCTGTGACAACCAAAAATACTGATACTCCCCAAAGCATGTATGTGCTTGTCAGTGTGTCCCCTGGAGAACAATGCATCCAAAACATAGCAAGACCATGCCCCACCCACCTGTGCTCAGCAGGGACAAGGCAATAAAGGTAAAAGGGCAGTTTCCTCCAGGACTAAGCTTCTGTAACATGAATAAACTCAAGGGGATTTATTTTTATGCAAATTTCTTAAAAATGCTATTCTTCAGATTGTGAGGAATGCTCAGTTAACATCACATGTTGGAAGTGCGGTGGTGTGAGAGGATGCTCAGCTGAAGATAGAGTAACAGAAAAAGCACCAATTCCTTTGCAGATAAGGTCTAGTATTGATCTAACACAGTGCACTGCACAGAAAACAGTTCCATAGCAAAATATAAACAACAAATACAAAGCATACATGCTTGCAGTGTTTATGTACCAGGGTCTCACATTGTATGCAGTTTCCTTGTTGATAAATAGTACAAGAATCTAGGCCCCATTGCTTTTCTGTAAGATTAGGATTTCTCTGCTCTTCAGTGCTAGATTTGGTCACTTCTGATAATGGGTCTTCAGGTTCATTTAAGTGCTTATCTGTTTATGCACTATCTCAAGGATACCTGGATCTATCTATTATCACTGGTCTTATCTGCCCAGTGATCTCACATGAAGAAAGCTGACTCTCTTGCACAAAGAAAGCTGACTCCTTTAATATTTCTTTTTCATTGAAGCAACTTCCTTGGGTTTTTCACATAAACCTTACACAAACTTGACAAAGTTCTACTGCTCTATGCAAGTTGTAGCCATGGGTGTAGCAAACTGAAAGGGAGAGGGTACATATAATCCACCTTCTTCACATAGTTGTCTCTGATGCTGTAAAGCAGTCCTTTTAGGCACAAATAGATTGAGAAATATTTTTTGCCAGTGTAATTCATGCTGTTCCTAAGTTTACCACAACCATGTCTATGCTCTGTTGATATACAACACATCTGAACCTAGAGTACTGTTTGATGAAACAGTTGTGTTACAAATCTGTTATTATTTAAATGTATTTATTGCTTTTGCTTTCCTTCCTGTTTTTTCCCACCTTTTACTGTCGATGTCTCAGTGCCACAGCAATTAACATAGTGTTTCCATCTACTCTTTGTCTGCTCTCAGCTCATATCATGGGCAGAGGTAGAAAAAAACACATATTCATTTGTACAAATAGAGAGGGAGTTCTTCCTGTCCTGACAGTCAGAGGTACCTCCCCAGTGGGAGGATCATTCAGTTATTCTCTCAGGTTTTATATTAAGGTGCAGGGTAATGAATTAGATTAGAGACTTCATCTATCTGATACTAACCTAGCATTACCATGTTCCCTCCCTTCTTCCCTCCCTTTTTCCCTCCCTCTCTCCCTCCCGTAGTTTCTCACTGCATCTAGTTAGCACAGTGATTTAAGTTTTACTCTGAACATCTCTACTGATCTACAGTTGAGTACACTACTGTGTATTTCAAGCCTTAGTGAAACAAAATGAAAATGCTCAGCATTTAGGTTTGGACTGGAAAAGCTCTTGGAGATCAGCTGCTTATCTGAATGAACTGTGTATGACCCACACTGTAAGTCTCATGGGATCATGTGAGATGTCTAATACTTCTCTTCTTGCATGAGCATACCCAGAGAAAAATTTATATGAAGCCATAAAGGTGTGTTTTTATTCAAGACTACCAGGTATTTGGTATGTATGTTGGAGGGGGTAAGGTAAAAGCTTATTTAGTATCAGTGGTGCTTTCAGTGTTACATTTTTAGGTATAAAAGATGGTGCTTTTTTGGTAATGGTGGAACATGTTCTACTACATATTTTTACTTTTCCTTGAGAGTGAGACATTGTAGTGAACTATCAGAGAAGTTGTTCCTCTTTTGAGCTAGAGTTCATACATTATAATTTATTTTCTGGTCTGGCTTGTCAGCTTTGTCTCAGGGGTCAAAATGGTTGCATACATTTTCTAATAATCTTTGTACATATTTGTTCACTTCACTTTCAGGAAGAGCTTTTTGTCTGGCAAAACACTAACCTTATTTCTAAAGAGTTAATTATCTACAATTCCAGGAGGGCAGAGAGCAATTTCATTCCAAAGGAGTAAATAAAATGAGTAATAGATGTGTGTAATACTACACCATCTAAGGAAAGAGCATTACTTAGGTTAAGCTGGAGCAAATCTGAAATGCTAATATAATGTAGAATCAGGCTGAGATTATACATTTCAGACAAAGAAAAAACAGCTTTAGTAATACAGAGAAAAAATCTTTCTGGTCAGTGGTGATTTGCTATTATACTGATGAGAAATTATAATTTTACATGCAGAAAGAAGACTCAGACATGTTGTTAAATGTATAATGTTTTCAACAGAGATGTAGGTTTTCAGAGATAGGGATTTTTAAAAAATTCTAATAACTTTGATAAAGTCAGTGATAATCAAAGAGTAGTACCTCTTGATTGACCTATCCTCAAAAAAAAAAAAAATAAAATCTGTTTATTTCTTTATTTATGTGATAAATAATAACAATTTAAAGTTATGGTCTTAAGCATTAGTATTTGCAACTATTAACAACACTCATGTAGTACAAACCTTAATTAGTCTGTCCGATTTCTATATTTAGTTTGTAGATAAATCCTTATTAATAGTGACAGGAAGGATGATGCAAGAAAAACGTTTTTTTTAAGACCATACACTAACTGCAGCCTAGAATTGAATGTTGTATGCGTTGATAACCAGTTGTGTACATAGGTAACTGAACTATTATTGTCACTTCTATTGTTTCTCTTATGTTTTATGATACAATATGGTCACTTTCTGTCTTCTTCTTCAGTGTTACCATGCTAGTAATTCCCCAAGTATCACACAGGACACAACAGATAAGAGCCAAGTGGTTTCAGGATGAACAGAAAGATCAACAAAATGGAATTAGAGGGGAAAGCAAATGCATAAATTTATTTGTGGAACAAAGACCAGAGGCATCCTCTATAGAGTGTAGGTAGTAAACAAATATTATTTTTCAAGTAGGTGAGATACCATAATACAGACAAACGTCATGGAGGGTTCTCTGAAACTTTCTATTAGATCAGTTTGCATTTGGTCTTTTTTTTTTTTCCTTTTTAAATCAATTAGTTCATGCCTATTTCTACAGTTTTCATGGAAATTCTGGTGATGGTATTTTACCTTCCAGGGTTGTGAGTTTTACATGAACCTGCAAAATTCTTGCAATAAAAATGAGAATTTTTCATAAATAATTTCTGATGCTTATGTGTTACACTTAAATATAAAAGTCAAGAGCTAAGTAGGGATTTTGGAAATTCCATTTTTTGCCAAACCTTGTCCTAAAATAAAGTCTTTTGATCACCTTTCTGGAACTTGCCCAACAGGCACCAGAATGACCCACTAGTCACCTTTTTCTGTCTCAA
Source organism: Chloroceryle aenea (assembly GCA_013399075.1). Lineage (NCBI taxonomy): Eukaryota > Metazoa > Chordata > Aves > Coraciiformes > Cerylidae > Chloroceryle > Chloroceryle aenea. The sequence continues at coordinate 18,676 of VWZY01013184.1, forward strand.
CCTATTCAGAAATGCACGTAATGTGCACGTGTTTTAATAATGATAACAATACTAACTTGTGACCTCAGACAAATGATAAGCATGCTTAGTTTTCCTTAGCTGTATTTGGGTGATAATATTTACATGCCTCAGGAAAATAATTAGGGCATGACTAGACAGCGTAAAATCTGTAGAACTGCAGTGTGAAAGTCGGTGAAATAGGGAGGAATTATATATATCTGTGAGTTCCTTGTTTCTAGTTGTTATACAGTCCACTAGAGTTGGCTGCCATGTAGAGAAATGAGAATACACAGTGGATTGTTCAGGTTTGATTTTGCATGATTTATTGAGGAATTTTCAATGGTCTAAAACTTTTCATAAGGTTATTAATGGCTTGTGAGGAAAGATGTAACCTCACAGAAACTGAAATAAATAAAAAATGCCATGTGTATCTTAACAGATTTTGAGATGACTTTGTGAGGTGAACATAGGGAAAGTAAACTTTTGAAACCAAAAATCAGAAAGTATGTTTTTCCCTGGTAAAGATAATAAAAATGTCAAGTAATTATATTTTAATGCTGTGAAACATAAGTCCCGATACCATGTGGAGGGAATAAAAGACATTACATTTGAAAAAAGATTTTCCAGTGTAAGATGGCATACCTCTCAAATGTGCTTTATTTAAAAATGTGTTTCTCTTTCACCAGATTTTTCCTGTTTCATTCTCACTCTTGACTGCCTGAGTACATATTTGCCTCTGTCGTTTTAAACCATTTCATTCTTAGTTTAGATGGTTGCTGGACATTTTTTGAGCTTTAATTTTAAAAGAAGCGAATTTATGTTTTAATCTTTGAGGTGATGTAAACCTCTGTTTTCCTGGGTTGGGGTGATGTTTTTTGTTTTGTTTGTTTCTTCTGTTGTTGTTTGTTTACTTTTGTTTTGGGATTTTATTTGTTTGTGTTTGTTTTTTTTCCCACATTCAGCAGTCAGCTGCAGAGTAAAGATAGGAGGAAAATATATTTATATAGAAGGTATTTGCTGTGAATGTAATAACTAAAAATAATTTGTCCATTCTGAGAGTCAAAACTGTCAATGTGATTAATTTGTTTTCTTCATTCTTCACCTCTATCTGCTCTCTGTCTCTCTATCTGTTCTCTGAATTCTGAATTCTAAGTTTCCTTTCATAATGGAAAATATAAGCAGCTTTCTTGAAAAGAACAAGGTACTTATTTTGTCCTCCTTTTAATAATACAAAACTAGCAAAGCTTAAAACAAATATGCAGAAATACAGTATTCTCATATTAGGGCATAAAATCAAGTTTATGAAAATGTAACAGTCTATTGGACCAAGTTTTATTTTTGTCAGGTATAAAAGTGTTTACCTTACTTCAACATGTATGGATGCATGACCTCAGTGGAATAATGTAGTTGAATGAAGTCTACTAATTTTTAACAGAGTCTAACCTTGGATCTTGAACCTGCAATTTGCTCTGTGTTAATAGATGCCTTCATCCATGTGGAGCACTTTACTTTGTCTTCCTTGGCCTACTCCAAATTCAAAAGGATTATTCTACACAGTGTCATTTCCATTGTGAAAGCACTTTTAACCTACAACATTTTTCATAGCAACAGTTGCAGCACTGTTTTGATGACATAAAGTATGCCTCATTTGTCATAGGAAGTTATCAGATTCTGCTCACTAATCAAAGAGTGGCTTAGCAATGTTTATAAATGTGGGATCACATGTTGATTTTCAACTGCTCTTTCTTCTGCCGTCTTGATAATTGGTAAGTTGATGTTCTGGACTGTTGTTTCACTTGGACATTACCTGTTGAGACTTCCTCTGTACTGATTGCTCAGGCAGTAAGTATACTTGTTTAACTGGATTATTGCCTGTATCTCTTGGGGCCACTTTTTTTTTTTAGTATCCTGTATTACAGAAAAAATTTGTCTGTACAAATCCAGTTTTCTAACAAAAAATTAGCATTGGTATTGACTTCACTGCACTTTACCAGACTTCTGGTTATTTAAGGTCTATGTAGGTAACGAATAATGTTTGTTTATCCATGAAGGCCACTGCAGGTGTCAGACAAAAGATCTGGGTTATTTCTGAAACTGCAGTTGTGAATGGTTATAGTACTTACTTTCACTGACACTTACACTGTTCATAGGATTCAGGTACATGGTAAAAACACAAAAGTTCAGCTTCATCTTGCTCAGCTCAAGCCACTGAAATTTTTTGTATCTAGTCATCTAGGTACTCTTTGTAGTTCATGGATACACCTAAACACTTCCAGAGGGCAATTCATTCAGCCTTAGACAGACTTTCAGTATAGGATTAGTCACCCTTTTGGAGGTGCCTATCTTATGCCACTGATTACAGAGGAAGGCCAGAAAATTATCTTTGACTACAAATCTACATTTTAAATAGCTTAAGGTAGATGACATGAGCTCCACCCCAATTACTTTCAAAGGGAAGGTCTTCATAGAGCATGCTCAGACTTTGTAGAGCACCTAATTTACTACCTTTTGAACCATTCATTTTAGAAATCAAAAAGGGAATAGTGAATGGAGAGGCGGATAACATACCATTAAGGGAGAATGATCCTAATAGAATGGATGTCTTCCCTGCCACTGCCACAAGATTCCTATGTGATGTTGGGCAAGTCACATAAACCGCAGTTTACAGAAGTGGTTACTCACTTCATGTTCCTCATTTGCTATTTCAGTGTCCTGTAGTCTTGTTTTGCACAAGGGCTGAGCAAAGGAAGTTTATAGATGTCCTGTTTTGGATATCTCTGTAGGTATCAATTCGGTTAGCCAGAGTGCAGACTTAAAAGAGTGCATAGCTTTGTCTTAAATCTTTTAGAGATTTGGTTTGTGAAAGCAACTTCTCTCCCTGCAAAAGTAGGGGGAGATAAATTCAGTAATGTGTCAGCTTGTGAAATATTTGTATATCTGGTGATAAAAGGCATATAGCAAAAGATTAAAGAAACTATATCTTTTGTAAAGGGTAGCACTGTTCATAGGAGAGAAGATATAAAATGGACACCTACTGAACAATATAAATAATTAGGGTTAAATGTATGAAGGAGACTTTGGTACCTAAATATCATTGTTGTCACCTAAGAAAAGCTTTAAGAACTGATGTTCACAAAATTATGATTAAATCTGTAGTAGACTGGCAGCACTCCCCAGCCACCTTTACTCCCATCATGTCTTAAACTGATCCTTAAAAACACTGCATCTATGTGTCTTCCTCGTACCTACCAAAATTAAAAGACATCTTTCAGCTTTTTTAGCCATGAAGTTCTGATGGCCCTACTCAGAGTGTGTGCAACAACACACGAAGTGCAGCAATACACCCCAGTGGCCAAAACACCCCTGTGAGATGCCCATACTGGCATCCTCAAGATGTATTTGTCAGGAAAGTCCCGTCAAGTTATTCTAAACTGAAATTTTCTCAGTATTTCCTGGTGAAGCTGTTCTGTTTTGTGATGGCTCATATGAGTTTCTATAACCCAGAGAAAGACAAAGATTCATGTTGAAGGCTTCAGTGGGGGAAGAGCATCAGGCTTTTGGCTTCTGTTCTAATTAATATAATATTTTTTATGCATGGAGCATCTGAATGCCGTCTAACATTACCTAAGTCCAGCCCTGTTGTTCATGTTTCTGGCTACTCTAGGTCATTTTCTGCTCAATGTACCCAACTAAGCATTATGGAAAACTTAATGCTTAAAATTTTTGAGTACTTGACTGCAACTTAAGCATATTTCTTTCTGCTAAAGCATTTGTGCATGGTAGACACATGTTCAGTATATAAATGCATATATGAATTTGTATTATATATGATCATATAATGAATACTTATGACACATAAGACATACAGTCACATATCTTATTATAGATTTAATCCATATAATGTACAGCTAATGTACAGTAAAATACATTACAACCTCCAAATCATCGTATATATAAACAATATGCAGAAATAGTTACTTGTGTATATTGCATATACATGCATCTACAAACTAAAAAACTGAATGCATACAAGGGTTCTTTAAAAGTCAGAAGTGACAGTCAGAATGTGAATATGTTACAGGAGAATGCTAAACATGTATATTTTCCCAAACACCACCGAGTTGCTTTTCATGACAGAAGGAAAAATGCTTTCATTCAGCTGTCACTGTGGTATCCATTCAGCTTATGAAGTGCCTTGTTAGAAGCAACAGCTTATGAAGTGCCTTGTTAGAAGCAAACTGTCTTTTTATCCTCCCTGAGCCATGAAGTCATCTGACTTGCTCATATGATCCCCACCTGGAAAGACATTTGGACATTTGAAATAAAGAAACATTGGTTTAATTTGAATATCGACTCAGTCTGACTTTCCGTGAACTAAAGACAACAAGTAGTTTGCTGTGTCCTTTTGGTGTCACAGCCCTCTTGGTTTAATCACTATCCTGCCACAGATGTGTCTTACAAAGCTAACATTATTTCTTGGGCCTGCCTTGGTCTTTGGCCACAAATACCTGTCCTTGTTTGACTTCATCTATGCACACTTTAAGTCTTTGGCACACACCTGCTCTCACTATTCATCATATATCTTCTACCAGGGGTTAGTATCTTTTCAGCTGCACCAATTTTTCAAAGTTTTCCTTCCTAAACTGTTCAATCATATTCAGGTGGGCTACCTTAGACAGTTTAACAAGGCATTTACCTTTATAGTCTATTTCATCATGACTCATGTGGTTTGGAGTTCAGACAAGAAGCTTAGCTTCAGTGGGAGAGTTGTGATGGACTACTGACATGGCTATGATCTTCAGGAGGCCTCAGCTGGGAGCTCATTACCTGTACTCATTATCTCTGGTCTAGAACAGTTATGGGGCTTAAGCCATAATAATTCAAATATTTTAGGATTCACGTGGCGTTTTATCTGAATCATGGAATGTCTTTCCTCTGCAGTCAGCTCTCTTTGTCTTCTCACAGCTAAAAATAATATATGCATGCTACTAAACACCATTCTCTTTATCTCTCTTGCCTACACTTTTTCCCTTACATTAATCCAGTGAATTTCCCATTATTCTTGATCTTTATGATCCAGCATTAACTTTCTTCCAGACTGAAATTCCTCCTTTCTTGCCTTCCCTATTTCTATTGCTCAGCTGGCTAGAACTAGTTTTACAAGCTCCTGTGCCCTCTTTAGCATATGTATTGCTAGGGAAGAGCACAGTCAGTGAGGTTAACAATTTATTTCATTTGTTCATTAGCTTTTTCAGAGAGGATGTGGTGATATTTTAGAGACCCTATCAGCGTGTGTCTGACTAACTACATATTGAAGCATTCATTGATAAGCAATTTAGAAAATTACTTGAAAGCATACACTGCAGAAATCTCTCAGATTGTCAATGGCCACTATAATGCTTCAGGTTTCTTTTTTTTAAAATTTATGTCCACTCTTCTTGTTAGCTTAATTATGTATCTAGTACTCAATTTAGCTCTTAAGAGTGAAGATTTCTATGAGTCCACTTCATCATCTCATCTTTTTTTCCTTTCATCTCTTCAAATACTGTAAGTAATGGAACACATTTGCCACTGAATTATCTTTCAGAAAGTTTGAAGGAGAAATTTGGAAAAAAAAATATTGTAAATGAGGTCTTGAAAGAAACCCTTTTGAGGTGACATCGTCAATATAATTTAATGAAAGCAAATGAAATGAGGAAGATCATACAGTATAATTTCCAGGTGGAGTCATTCACTCTGCAAAATCTACTGCAATAAATACAGAAGAAAATTAAAGCACATCCTGCTTTTATCAGTACTGGAAAACTGTAAAGAGTTACTCAAACTAGGTTTTATGATATACAAAAAAAAAAAAAATTGAAAAATCAGTAGATGTAAAAAGATAAGAAAGGCTGATGTTTAATGAGGTACCTTAACAGATCTAAAGGCTAACTGTTGCACAAAAGGCAGACCTAAACCACCTGTCCAGGCTCCTGGCCACTCTGCCATTTCCTTTGCACTGGTACAATTCTCACCTGACACCGTAGAGCCCAACTTGGGGAGCACTACTCCAAAACTCTGGTTTATCAGACTAGAAAACCTTTGGTTGCACTAGCAGAGCTTGTACAAGTACAAGCAAGGAGATAGGATTATCAGGTTGACAACAGATCTAAATTATTTTCATGATATTTTAAGTCATGCACAGGCTGATGCTAGAGCAGCTCCAGCAGTAGTTACCGTAGTTAGCCATCAGAAAATGACAATAAGGAAGAGATGCTTTGTTGAGCCTAAATCTAGCTTGAAAATTGGCAAAAAGTGGTGTACTGTACTTTCTTTCCTTTCACTGCGAATAAGATTAGCATCTGTCTCAAATCGTGCCACCAGGAGTAAAGAGGTACACTGAACTGTTTAAGCCATGTACTGTGTATAAGGGTTCGTAAGAAGGTAACTATCCCAGCTTGCTTTAACCCAGGGAGTACTGGAAAGGTAACATGAAATCATATTATTTCCGTGTCTGTTATCTTGTTCCTTTATTCAGCTTACCTTATTATCACTGGTCTACATATGCTGTGCTTTGTTCATGTTTTGGCAATCTAGACCAAACCTCAGAAGCCTTTCTGTTTATTTCTTCACTGTGCAAGAATGTCAACAAATCCAGAGGGGGGAAATAGTGCAAGTTTGCCTTTCAACAAAAGCTGAACTGAATTTCATGGAGCAGTAACAACAACAAATATCATGCATCCAACCCTTGGAATTCCCCTCACTTCTTTGATCTCAAAAGCTCATAAACTACAAGGGTGCTTCTAAAAGGCAGTTATAAAAATTCTAATGGAAAGAGTTAGGTTTAAACCTAACTTCCAAATTCCAAACCCAAATTTCTATTAGATGTCAAAGCATCTCTAACATGCAACTCCAACATTGTTTAGAATGTGTTCTAAATGAGTTATAAATGATACTTCTTATTATTGAAAATAATGGAATTTTAGACACATTCTGTCCCTTATTAATAGGAGCTTGTGTAGTGTAACCAGTGCTTAAAAATGACTAAAGAAAAACATCTGTAACAATGTAACAAAATTCTTGTGGTAGATAAAAAGTTGCAGTGGAATCTTCATTTGTCAACCAATGAAAACTACCCACGGCCCAAAATCAAGATGTATCATTTGCTGATTTGCTGTATTGATATTCCTAAATTTTGTGTAATGCTTACTAACGCAGGGGAATTAGAAAATGCTTATCTTCCCAGTTCCCCCATCATGGTCTAAAGAATTGCCTCCACTGAATATGTCAGTGTTTGTTTTGGCTCTGGAGTTTTTCCTGGACCTTCCATTCCTGTATCACAGCTGCTTCCTCAGTAGCAGTTGCAGTATAGACATCAAAGCATGTTTTTCCCAGTAAAGCAAATTGTTAATGTTACTGTTGCTGATCTTGGAAAATATTTTGGTGGACAGCTAGCTTTCTTCTGTTCTCAAACCTCCACTATGTCAGGCTACCACAAATACAGACCTGATATGATGAATGTATTACCTGTTATGGCATTTTCTGTATACAGCACATTTGCTGATGTTACTCTCTGCAATTCCAAACTTTTTTTTTTAACTAATATCCATTTATCAACCTTATGGCTTTGAATGTAAAATGGAGAAATATGATCTGTCTGTCAAGAAGGCAGATTTAGAGTGTGGATGTAATTTATAGAGAATGTATACCTGTAGGGGGAAAGGACTCATTTCAGAGGTAAGACAGGAGAAAAGGGCAGGGCAGACGCAGTCTTCATCTAAATGGTGACTGCAGCCTTTGCATTAGCTTGTAGGTTAAGTGATTGGGAATGTAAACATGGTAAAGGGAAGAGGTAATAATTGAAGGGGAGGATATAGTAGCCTTTTATTCACCTTTGCTGAAAACCTACACTCAGACTTTGCAAATGAGATTTTGCAAATGGAACAAATGACACATACTTTTGTCACTATGAAATTTGGGGGCGGGGGGGTATTCAGGATAATACATCATAACAATCACTCTACCTAGTGAGCAAGGTGTATGATTTCTCTTACAATGTCTTCCTTCCTTCCTTCCTTCCTTCCTTCCTTCCTTCCTTCCTTTTCTACATAATACAGACTCTGCTGCTATCCATCTACTTACCAGGCAATAGAATTAATGCTGTCAGTCCTTCCAGGTTCTTCTTGTCTGATTTTATTTCTTTTATATCTATTGTAGGGATTGTCAGGTTTGTCTTTCCCTTTTTTATTTTTATTTTAATATTGGTACATGTTCAGGCATCTCTGTCCAAGCAGTGAAGTTTGAGGAGCATTATTTCCCATGGGATTTTCACTGAAGTCTGACGTTTCAAGTCAGCAAGAATTCTTGTGTGAATGACATATTTGTAACAAAATAATTATCTTAAAGAATTATTTTTTTAAAAAACATCATAGCTTTCATGTTATTTATTCTATCACAGTATAGTACTATCCCATTCCAATTCAAAATTATTTAAACAGAAATTTGTCATAGAGCACTAATAATAGTGTAAAATGTTTGGATGAACAGAAATTTCCACTACAGATCATTGCTGAGTTATAATATATGTGATTTCATACGGTAGATAACTGAGGTGATGGTATTCCTCTGCGGAAGGGATTAAGGAATTTGTTTTAAAGCGCACAAATGATAATTGATATAGGACATAATTTTCAACAGCTGTTGCTAATTAAAAATGTTTCTTTAAGGCTTCCTGACATTATGGGAATCTTGATGAGTTAAAAATCTATGCATTTAAAAAGGAATGACAAAATTAACACAAATTTATACCAGGAGAAGTGTGTTGTACACAGCTAGTTAAAAATAGCTTTTGTTTAAATTGTTATCTTGTTTCAAATAGCTGAAATATTTCAATTAGAACACTCAAACTTCTTTGTATATGTGTATGTTTGAAAAATGTCACATGGATATCTGGATGCCTAATTTTCTTATCTTTCTAATAAAAACCTATGTACATTTATGTAAATGAGGAGGCTTTATCATGGAGCAACATGGCTACAGAAACAGATGGTAGATTGAAATTTAGGCTATTTCTTTTGAAATAATTATTTTGTTTTCACAAGATCTGTGGTGTTCTTTCCAAGTCTTCCTGCAGTATTTGGACTACTTTCATTAAATATACGGAAGGGTTTGTTTGTATGAGGTTTCTATTTCCTCCATGTTATAGCCATTAACTGTGCCTCCATTATTTCATTTTTTGTAGGGATAGATGAGGGAGAATGGGAATGCAGTTAGTTAATAGGCTGTCTTGAATCCCTACAGCTCTGGAGTAATTCCAGATTTATTGGGTGGTGAGAAAGTAGATGCTTCTTCATTGCTGCCCTTAGGAAACTCAGAAGCATGTAATCTACTTAGACAGGAGGCATAGTGAGTACAAGATTTGGCCTTTATTGCTTTGTGAATGACTTTACAGAAGGTGACAGAAAGTTGAGAAAAAGGGTGGATTAAATTTGAATAAACTGAGTATGAACTTTTAATATGATCCTTTTGTGCCTGAAAGGTTGAAATACTTTTGACTTTAGTTTCTATATGGGCTGTGAATTCTTTACACATTTAATGTTTAACTCACTGTCAAAAAATCTATTTGGACTGAAAAAAATCAGTTTCTTTCAAGCAAGGGCTACAACACATGGCACCAATAGTGTAACTTTTTTTTTTTTTTTTTTTTTTTTTTTAATTTCACAGATAAAAATCCTACAGACCCAAAATATGTTTTGATTTTTTTCCTTTAGAATGATCATCCACTGTCTCATATATGCTTTTATTGACATATATGTATGATAACATGCTGAGGTTTTGAAAAATAAATAATGTAATGAATGTTATTATTTCTAAATGGAATGTTGTGACCAACAAAGTAATTAGTCCTTATATACCCTAACATGTAAATGTCACTATGTCACTGGTTATCAGAAGCTCTCAAATGACATACTGCATTTGTCCTATGCTACAAATGCAAGTTGTTTGTGTTAAGTGTGTATTACTGTAATATTTGCCTCACCTTACTTCCAGCAAATAAATATAATTAAAAGCCATCAGATTTCTCTGGTAAGTAGTTACGGTTTGGATCTGAGACACAGAGATAACAAGGTTATTACAAAGTGCTTAAACAAGGCATATGCTCCCTGGTCCCTTGCACATGGAAAAGCACATTTATGGGTGCAGAACAAAGAGAAGACAATAGCACAAACACACACTTGCCAAAATCCAGTGGGCAGATTTACGTGCCCCAGCAGAAAACTTAAAGACCATTCCCTTGAAAATATTGGATGATTAAATGATTTTGTGGCAAATGTCTCTTGTTTTCCCAGGATGTTTTACACTGTTTTCAAAAGACAGTAAGTGGCTCAACAGCTGAGCATGCTTTGCTGAGAGATTGCTCCCCACCGTGCGGCAGGTAGAAGATGAGGCACAGAATGTCTTGGTGAGCAGTTGGGAACATACAGCTTGAGAAAGAAGGGAGAGCCCGCTGAAAGGCACAGCCCTGCCTGGGTCTGCTCAGAAGTCCTTAGCGGACTCCAGGAAAGCACCGAGATGGTGCTTTGGCAAGGACTTCACTGAAAGGATGCAGTAGGCAGCTAGAGGGTTGTCTCTTAAAGCTTGCTTTTTTTTTTTTTTCCTCCTGTTAGCTGCTTTTGCTTTCTTAATTTAAGAGGTAAATTGTTCTAGTTGATATCACAGAATCATAGAATGTTGGTGGATGGAAGGGACCTCTAGAGATCATCGAGTCCAGGCCCCCTGACAGATCTGGATCACTTAGGGCATGTGACTCAGGAATGCATCCAGATGATTTTGAAAGTCTCTAGAGAAGGTGACTGCACAACCTCTCTGGGCAACCTGTTCCAGTGCTTTGTCATCCTCATAGTAGAAACTTATCTTGAGATAATATAGGGGTGTGTTTCTCAGAAGTTTCAGTTCAGTTCTAGAGCTTTACCTGTCATTCAGAAGCAGCAAGTTAATAAGCAGAGTAGCGGGAGCAGTCACTTCTGCACTCCAGTAATAAGGTGGCATGGCCTCCTGTGTCCTATCTGCAGACAATGTCTGCAACAGTAGTCATCTGAATTGCTGCAGCTTAGGCTGTATGTTCACCTATTAAAAAGATTTATGCTGGAGATTTAGGAGGCTGTTATTATTTGTTCTGTTGCTTTTTTTTGCATTGCAAATGACACTTGTGTTGTGAATTTTGGGGTCTTCTGTATGCTGAAATGTATTCAGTCAAGCACAGCATCAAAAAGAAAAAAAAAAAGATGAAGAGAAGATCTCAAAACTATTAATTTTCTACACTGAAATGGACAAAATTAGTCATATCATCTGCTAGCATAATTCTAGAAACAATCCTTCTGACATAAAGAATAATTAATTACAGATTATGTGCTACTTGCAGATACAGTGATGAAAGAAAAAAGGTGACATTACTACACTAAGAAGTACAGGGATATTCCAACCCACAAACATTTGTAGTGTCTAACAGGCACAACTTTATGATATCCGATTAAGAGTAGTTAAGTCATACATAAGTAAAAACTCATGCATCTCTGAAAATTAAATTTATAAAATTTGATTTCCACAACAAATTGGTGAAAAGATGACTAAGCTATTTCACAAATATAGTTCCAGCATAGACTCTTTGATGGAACTTTTATAAATTACTAAGAATTTTATACAATTTCAAACAAAGGGTTAATGTATAGTTTTGCATGACATTTATTTTCACCTGCAGATTATTTTTTCTGTATAAATTATTTCAGTGATTGGGAGGAGATTTCATCATAAATATAATCTTAGGATTTTAATCCCTTTCCTAACACAAAAGCTTACAGCTGGTTGCTCATGTTTACTTAAAATAGGTGAAATTGTTCACATTGAATTAAAATTAGTAAAATCTTAAACTAATGAGAATTCGGGCTGTGAAATTTCTAGCAATTACAAAGGTATTTTTTTAGATACTCTGATTTTTCCTTAGCGAGTGTCCATCAAGAAATACGATAATGTTAAGAAATTAATTCCATTTTATTTTTCTCCAAAAGTCTACAAAGAATTTGTTTGGGTTTTTTTCCTCAACAAAGACAATCTTGTAGTGGCAACACTATTTGAGAAACACTATATTAAGCTGCTAACAATATGATATGTAAGTGATCTAGTAAAAAAAAAAAAAAGTTTGCTGAAATTACTAAGAAAAGATGAGCATCTTGGCATCTTGTAGACATGAATGTGAAATTCTAAAAAGTAGGATAATCTGTTTATTTGATTGGCATGATTGGTTGTAAAACTATATGTTGCATATTTAAGAAGAATGTTAAAATTTTCAGGAAAGGCAATAATTTTGTTTGATTGGTATGTATTTGTTCCAGATTCCCCTTAAAGTTAGTGAATATTAGAAGTTCCACTTCTGGTACTTAAGCCATCTCATATTTTGACTTTGAGCAGTGTTAAGTACATGTTTTTATTTTGTCTGTACATCGCTGGAACTTACAGACATTTCTTTCCAGCACTGGAACAACCTTCCCAGGGAGGTGGTTGAGTCACCATCCCTGGAGGTATTTAAGAAACGGGTAGACCTGGTGCTTCAGGACATGCTCCAGTAGCAGGCATGTAGGGGGTTATTTTGTGGTTTTGAAGTTGTGTTTGATCAGGGGATTTAGGTGTTTTTTTTGCTATGGGTATGGTTGGACTCGGTGATCTAGGAGGTCCTTTCCAACCATGAATATTCTGTGATTCCCCTGGGCCTGAATAATAAATTAATGAAGTGTATATCTGAGGTGCAATAATCAGCTTGTGCTGACACAATCAAGACATTGTGTGAGGTCTGTAACAAGACTGGAATACTTTTTATGGGGTCACTGTAAAGAAAAGCAAAGAGTAGAAGGCATGAAACTAGAAATCAAAACAAACAAAAATGTACTTTTGACCATTCTTAAGCTTAAATTCTGATTTGTTCCTGAGCAACAAGTGACTGTAAAATAATATAGATTTGCATGTTGTTATCATCAAGGCTTTAAAACCATAGATGAATAAGTGGTAAATTTCAGTGATCAATTCAAAGAAACAGAAATCAAGCCAGAACTGAAAGTTTTAAAGCCTTTCTACAGCAATAGCAATAACCTTTTGGGAAAAAAAATTGAGTTTCCCAGCTAGTTTTGAAGAAGTTGCTTTAGAAACCATTTTTCAAGAAAGCCAAACGTTTAAACTAGAAAAACACATTAATAAATTGATAGGTTATTAAAAATTATAGTTCTTTTGCTTATTTAATAAAACTGCAGGATGCAAAGGCCAAGGAACCAGTAAATAGAAGAAGCTTACCTTTTCATTAAAATGACTGTTTAAAAGTAGATGTTGTTGATGAATATTGCCATGTTTTGTATTGCATATCATAAAAAAAGGAAAATCACTGACAATGACCAACATTTATTCAAGATGAGGAGTTAGAAACTGCATTGCATCTTTCTTAGTCTTGAAATGATGTAATGGTTTTCCTTATAAATTATAGCAATAAATTGAGCAGTGAATGGAATAATATTTAAATTAATCTATGAAGTCATAATTTGTAGGTCCCATGTTTAGTTATCTTTATTAAATCTACTGCTGTCTGGACCATTTATGTTACATTTTGCTCAGACAACAAACCAGAACCTGACTGGGTTGTTCTCACCTGTATTCAGCTATCTGAAAATGTGCTATTTACTTGAAGGTGATCATATAGATCTCTTGTAGTTAATGAAAGGGGCAAATAACTTAATTTGTGGATTAACTTCAATAACCATAGATGGTTTAGACTGTGGAGACTTTGTCCTTGGAGGTTCACTCTCCTCTCATGACGAAGAGGAATACTTATGGTGAATTTATAGGAATATCTTAACTTTCAGATGCTTAAGTGAAATGAACTCCACTTTGTATATGCAGAATCTGCTCTCCGCTTTCTATGAGGAAAGCACAACTTCTCAAAAGATGTCTCCTAGTATTAGCATCTTCTTGCATCCTGAAAGCAAGTCTTCAATAATTATTATTCTGTGACTGACATGCTGAAACTTCATTTTTGTTTGGCACTAGCAGAATTAACTGAGTAAAGAATTATAAAATAATTTTAATTAAAAGATCCATGGCAGGCCACATCAATTTACTATTTATTAGTGGAAAATAATAAAGAATATTTGATTATTTTTTTTTTTTAAAGATATTAGAATTCCATGGCAATGTAAGACTATAAATGACTTGCTAATTCTTTTTGGTTAAAAAGAAAGATCAAAAATTTAATGGGGCTACTGAATAAAATTGTGGATAATATATGTTGTGACAAACACTTGGAAAAAATAATTAAAGAATTTGAATTTTAGATTTCTGGTTTGATACAATAATTACAATGATGTTTAGAATTTCTTTTTTTCCCTTCTTTTTCTGTAAAAGGTGACAATATAATTACAAGGTGTATGTTGCATACACTGTACATATATATTTTTATAATTATATATTTTCATGTATTTTCATGAGTTTGTTGTGTATCTATGTATGCATATACATTATCCATTTGTGCAGTGCTACTACTAGTTATGGACTTCAGTATGTTAAATATGCTATAAACGAAGTAAAGAGGAATCCTTCACAAAAAAAGGTCAATGTAAAGTCTGGGTAGACAGGTGCATTATAACTGCAAAAAATAAAAACAGGTGATAAAGAGCTAAAAAATTATTGAGAACAGTAATATAAAAATGTTATTTTATGTTCATATTGTTTGCAGAGATACTGTAGAGGTTACTTTACAATAAACAATGTATTTCCATCAGGAACTTGCTCAACTCCTACTGAAGTCTCTGGGAAGTCCATGTAAAAAAATGGTTATAGCAAAACTATCAGTACAATACTACTGTGGAATATCTAGGAGGTTTAAAATTTATCTGAAGATTTACTAATATCACAGAGTGAAACTGTCTTCATAAGAAAGTTTGAAACTGTCTTCATGGGAAAATTTAAACGATTCAGGAGCAAAAGAATCAGTAAGCTTCTGTTTAACTCACAAAATCTGTTATGCACTGTAAATATTGAGTAGGAGAAAATATGTCAATCAACCAATAAAGAGAATGAGAAAAAAAATAGGAAGAGTTTCAGTGTGCAAACAAATTGCATAAGAGTCTCAGAAGAATGGTAAAAGGCAAAGGTAGCATTCATTCCCTATGTATTTGTTGTTTACAAAAAAAACCGCAAAACAACAGGAAAGATACACTGAATTTACTGCCCCAAAGTCCCAATATGGTATTTCTTATATGCATGGTTTGAGACACTGTATTTTTTTTTTTTTGGTAATTGATTTTTTATAATTTTTTGCTGAATTTATAGTGTAAATTTTTTGTTGTTGTTTTTTTTTCTTTCTATATCTGTAGTGTAAAACAAAGACTGAGTTATTTTACAGTCACAACTGAGTTGTTAAAATTGACTATGTAAGATCCATTTAACTACCAATTTGCCAACAAACAAAAATATTTCCATAGCATCCTATGTTCTGTAAGCCTAAAATCACTTAACAGATAGAAACTTTTTAGCATGTGAAAGTAATGTCATTTAATCGGATATCACCTTTCATTCCCTTCCTCCCCATGTAAACTAGAGTATTTCTGTTTCTTGGTACCATTTTGCAATTTTCTGTTTGTGATATATGCTTTGCTATTTTGAGTAGTCTATGAAAAAATTATTAATCTTCTGAACAACAGCTTTTAAAAGTAATAAAAAGATCAAAAGTAATTACTGTAAAATATTGGTAAGAGGGAGCTACTGAAGTGGGAAAACGATGTCATTACTCAGAGTAATCTACTAAAACACAGATCTTACAAAAAAATGTTGCAAGACCTCGAGCAATGTAGTTGGACAGAGCTCTCCTATGTGGTGATACTAATAAACTAACTTTTATAGGTTTTATTAGTATTCATTTACAGTCTCCTGTCTTTTGAGGATTACTGCCTCCTGATCAGAGTGGCATCTAGAGATGAGTCAATGATAGTTCAATTTGCCAGATTTCAGTGTGTCTGTAGTTAAGAAAAAGAAACAAGTTGGATTACTTTAATAATCATAGAGTATAACCCTAATTAAGCCAAGTAAAACTCCATTTATACTATATGTAGACCAGAAAAGTACTGCAAATAAATAGTCCCAGATAGAAACAAATGTTCTATTGAGCCATTGGAGTATTGTCTGTATTGTAATTCTCATTTTCAAGCTTTATTTATCTGACTGGGTTAAATCTCATTTATTCAAATGAATTGGAATTGATGACAGAAAATCCAAAGAAATGCATTTTGCCCCAGGGAATTTTTTGTTTTATCATTTTAGGCAAGAAGCCAAATTGCCAGGTCTGAGCAAGCAGCAAATGATGGATAAGGAGGCTGGAGACAGGAATAGCCTAGACAGGTTCCACAGGCCATTCTGCAAATTTAGGCCCATGGCACTCCAAAGCTACTCAGATGGGGACAAACTTAAGAGTTAATTGTGAAGAGCTTCTACATTTGGTCATCTGAATAGCACTCTGTGCTCCAATGACTGTATTGATTCGACAGCTGCAGTAGCTTCAGTAGGATCGTAGACACCCAAAGTTAGGTAGTTACCTAAGGAGTTACCATCTGTTAATGTCTGGTTAATAGCACATTCACTGAAATTCATAAACTTTTTTTTTTCTTTTTTCATTTTCTGTATCATTGCAAAGTTTACAAAATATGGACCTATATGTATTTGCTCACAGTTGACATTCACTCAGAAGTCACTGGAATTCAAGTTACTTAGTACTTCAGGAAAAGTAACTAATTTTTTGAGACATGTTAGTGAAAAATCACAGTGGAAAACAATGTTGTTTATGCTTGTGGGGCTACAGTTGTGGCAAAAGTGCTCCAGATTTCTGCTACCATCAATTTCTTTTAATTTAGATGGTGTTCAGTCATATTTTGCCAATCCATCTTTGTTCAGTTTGTATTTGGAGGCATGATTCTTCCCTTCAGAAGCCTTTATGATAAGAGCATACTAATGTTTGCACAATGCCTATGTGATAAGAACAGATATGCAGATCTAAAATTATGTTATCCAAGGACAGTCTGGAAATGTAATGCAAATTGGCAAACTTTATAACTTATTGTTAGTACACACTTATTATGTGTACAAACCCCAAATTTGATAAAACATATTTTGTGTGAGATTCAAATTCAGCTGCACTAGAAATAATATTAAAGCAGTAGTTGAAATGGGTGTGGTTTTCTGTTACTTAATCCAAAGATATTTCTTCATGTAATTTAAACAAGTATAATGTCTTGTAGAACAATAAGGGATTTTTTCAATGCAGTAGTTATATCAGAATTATAGCTATTATTCATATAGCCTGTGCCATTGATATGTAATTTATATTTGGTGTCTTCATGTTTTCCAGGTCTCCCAACAAGGACATGGCTTCAAATGAAAGAGAGATTGTGGTTTGGGTTTGCCAGGAAGAGAAGATTGTATGTGGCCTGACAAAGCGCACAACTTCCGCAGAAGTGATTCAAGCACTTCTTGAGGAACATCAGGCAACATTTGGAGAGAAAAAGGTCCTTTTTGGAAAACCTAGTGATTACTGCATTGTAGAAAAATGGAGAGGCTCTGAGCGAGTACTTCCTCCCTTGACAAAGATTCTGAGACTTTGGAAAGCTTGGGGAGAAGAGCAGTCTAATTTGCATTTTGTGTTGGTAAAGTCAGATGCTTTCCTCTCGTTTCCATTGTGGAAGACAGCTGAAGCTAGGGTAGTACAAAATGTAGAAAAACAGTGGGAGCTCAGTCCAGCAAATTATATGAAGATGTTGCCAATAGACAAGCAAAAGAAAATTGTGAGGAAGACTTTCCGGAAACTGGCCAAGCTTAAACAGGACAGTGTTCAGCAAGAGAGAGATAATATGGAGACACTGATTCATCTGATCATTTCTCAAGATCATACTATTCATCAACAAGTCCTTAGAATGAAGGAACTAGACATGGAAATCGAAAAATGTGAAGCAAAATTCCATCTAGATCGTGTGGCCAATGATGGAGAAAATTACGTGCAGGACTCCTATTTAATGATCAGTCCAAATGAGGCTGAGCAGCAAGGGAGTATGCCTGATGATCAAAAAGATATGCATGACTATTTGAGCAAAAGCGAGGGAATTTTGCAGGTTGAAGAGAGACTGAAACATCACAAACAATTAATAGAAAATCTATGTTCTGAAATTGAAAGAGAAGTACATGGTATATGCACAGAAAAAAATGGAGATGATGTTCGCACGGAAGGAACTGCTAATACTAAACTGGAAAATACAAACTTGGAAAGCATAAAATATGAACTGGAAAAAAGTATGAATGATGGTCTGAGAATCAGCTCATACCTGAGCTGCATTCAGAAAGAACTGACATACAGGGACTCACTGCTTCAAAAAAAGGAAAAAGAATATGAACTTCTTACAGAAGAATTTAATTTACTACATGTTAAAGACAACACTGAAACTAGGCTTCCATCAAATGAAGAGTCATCCAAGGGCAGTGGTATCTCCAGTAACAGCACTGCTGTTCCTGACTTTGTTCATAGAGTAACTAATCTGGACATAAATGATACAGACTCTGACACTGGAATCAGCTCTACACACAGTCAGGACTCTGAAATAACTTCAGGAGACATGGTACTGTTGTCAACATAGTTGAAAACAATCATGCAATTATGAAAAGTCATATTTTGGAGGATATTTATAAGAATTAGTAAACCTTGTCTTGAGAATTCAGCCCTTCAAGTTGTTAAAACTGTGGCTCCTCTTTAGCAAAGTAAACAGTGTCTATTTATGTGCTTGATAGTATACTTGTGCTTAAATGCATTGGCAATCTCATAAGTTACCTGCTAATTGGTGTAAGGTTGTTGGCTTTGCTAAATCAGGACAGACTGTTTAAAACTTGTAATACTGATACTTATTGAAACAGGAGCAATCTGACTGTCTTGGACCAAAAGTCTGGAGATTTTATATCCCCTAATCCTTGGGTCCACTTCTGCATCTCTCTAACTATTTAAGAATGTGAATTAGAGATTAGACCAAACTAGACAGAGAGCTTGATTTTCCACTCTGTTACATTAGCTTTAATCATCTGGAGTTTCCTTGCCATGAAGCTGCTGTAAAAGAATACATAATCAAGCATATAATCTGTTGAAAAATAGTGTTTATGATATTGTAGGACAAAAAAAAAATGCAATTGCATTTATGCTGTATATTTAGTTTTCAGTTACCAGAATATTTTCAAAAACACCTAAATTCCATTTTAAAAATTGTCATACACAGATAGGATTTTAATTTCCATTCTCTTTCAGGAGTGTTTAACTGCTTCTAAAACACTTAAACCCCCTGCTTATCTGCTGTTACCCTGTAGTTGCTCCAGTGATGCTTAAATCCACATAGTTCCTGCCAGTGGGCATGTCAGAACTGCTTACTCCATGCTTGTGTGAGACACTTAAATCCCAAGATCACACCTAACCCCAAGGGCGTTTTCAGCCAGCCTTTCTCCTGTCTATCTCACCAGTCAGATCCAATGTATTAGACCTCCTCAGATCATGACTACCAAATAAAACCTAACAGAAGGGACAGGCAAGAACCAGACATTTTTGGCTCTGACTAGACACTGTTTCCCAATAGCCAGGCAGTTACCATTTTCACATAGCAGGTAGGATGTCAAGTCCTGTCTCATGCTGGTTTGGTGTAGGAACATGGAACTGTAAATTCTGCTTCCTTGGTGAGGACTTTAGAATACAGCTAAAGCAATCCATTTTATATAGTTAATTAAAGATTGAGCACCAGGAAAAAAAAAAAAGAATGCGGATCTTGAGAATTTTACAACTATGTGATAAAGTTAAATTATTTCATTTAGGATGTAGGAGTTGATCTCAAATCCTTCTCCAGCTGTGAATCTGAAGATGTATAACTGAGATATTCTCCTCATTTACTGAACAAGATTTCTGACTGAGCTAGAGAATCTGCTCACAGAGTGTACCTGAGTAATTTATGGGTTGCCATGTTTATATTTCCCAGATATAGCTGTTTACACTTTTGAGTAAATGAATTGAATGGAGAAATAGTGACAGTGTTTCTAAACATAGCTGAGCTCCAGCAAAATTTCACACAGATCCTGGAATTAAAAGCCTACAAAATTAATGAACAGACAGTACCTAGAAGGTATAAAGGTATAAATGTAAAATTCTTTCAGATACACTGCTTTCCCTTTATACATTTTATGTCTGTCACCCATCTGTTTTCTAAAATGATGAAAGTGCTAAGACTACTGGTTAGCATATATATATATGACACAGAAAAAAACCAAACCTTTTCTGAAAAGGCAATTTTTGTGCATTTATTTTAAATTTTTTAAATCTTAGATACTATATATAGTTTGTTCCAGGAAAGTGTGCTAGTTGTTTTAATATATTTTGTGTTGTGTTTTTCATACAATGTTATTTGAATACTTCCATAATAATATTTCATATTTAGACTCATCAGCTCCTGATGGAAACACAAATACGTATCAAATATATTATCTTTGTAATAATTTATTAACGCAACTCAGCATCTTTTGAACTCTGGTATCACTTCGACAAATAGTAAATACAGAGCTCTGAATGTTGAGAGTAGGCTAATATATTCTAGGAGTTCTTGTGAATTTAACTAACAGTTATTTCTAATGAGTCATTTTTTATGTAAATACTTAGGGGATAAAGAATTCATAGAGAATAATATTCACAGCTGTACAGGCTAGTACAGGACCCATGGGGGAACTGATTTCCATTCATACTCTATTTGATTTATTTCCCTCATAGGAACTTGTACTGGTGCTCAGAACTGATCTTTATCCGCACTATGTGGTTGATTGTACATCCCCTGCAACATGTAGATCTCAGGAGGATTACTCTGTTTTAAGAAGAAAATAGGAAATATGTTGGGAGAGAGTATTTCTTAAATAAAATAATATTAATAAAACCATTTTTTTGAAGCTTATATTTAAAGTCTTGAATACTTTGATATCTCAAACAAATTTTTTTTTTCAGAATTTAGATTAACATACAAGATGATTAAAGACTGTGTGTGCTCTTTGCTGTTCCTCTGCCTCTACACTTGTCATGTAGTAGTTCAACTTGGTTTTAGGATGCTATAGTACGCTGTGTGAACCCTTATGCTTCTTACTTATCTATTCTTCCTTTCTCTCAACTATGATTTTTTTTTCCAATTCCCATAAGGAATGCACAAGTAAACACTTTGGATGATTTCCTGTCATTCTCTTTAAGCCAATTCCCTTTCCATGTCCACTTTTTTTTTTTTTTTTTTAATATAAAATTTTCACATTCTGTGTTATACTTACTGGCAAAGAGGGAAAAAAAAAAAAAGTCCCGCATGAGAGGAGAGAAAAATTCTACCAAGGGAGAGCAAATACAAAATGTGGAAGTGAAATGAAAGAAAATTTGGTCCCTTACACTCATGTGTACAAGGAGTTTTTGATAGAAAGATAGCTATTCCTTCAGAGTGAGAGAAATACCATGGTGAGCAGGTGCCAGACTCAGCCTGTACCCTCTTTGCTTTGGGGTGGGATAGTTTAGTCTCCCATAGGAATCTAGGCAGAGACCTTCCATGACTGGAGTAGCTCTTCCCCCTGTTATCCTGGGGAAAACAGTAGTGAAACAAATGAACTTGCCTAGTTCAAAGGTCTTTGGATCCTACATACTTAAATAGTTTCACATATATGTTTACAACCAATATAAATTCAGCAACTGCCAGGGAACACAGTATATACCCCAATCTCATGTTTCTGCCTGACTTTATTATGTACTTTTACAAATTTGATGAAAGTAGCTGAGTCAATTTAATTACCTGCTTCAGTTTCTTGATGACTCTTTCAAATATAAAACATAATTATAATTTGGTTGTATATAAATCTACAGTATTTACCATCCATTTATGTTCTTAAAAATTATGATATAATTACAAAATTAATACTGTCTTTTTTTTTTTTCCCCTGCAAACTGAGCAATACCTAAGAACTTTTATCAGTTCAAACTTTAGCACTTCAAAATCTGTTTTCAGATTGTGCAGTTGAGGAT
The DNA here is from genome assembly GCA_013399075.1 of Chloroceryle aenea. Classification (NCBI taxonomy): domain Eukaryota; kingdom Metazoa; phylum Chordata; class Aves; order Coraciiformes; family Cerylidae; genus Chloroceryle; species Chloroceryle aenea. The sequence continues at coordinate 40,793 of VWZY01013184.1, forward strand.
TGTTCTACTGTCTGTCTCGTGCTCCATCCATCTATACATATTGCTAACATCTCATCTATACATATTGGTATTTGATTATGTGATACTGACAGTTTGAAATTCACATAGATGAGAGCTTCAACCTGCAGCTTTACATTTCTCTACATGCCCAGAATCATCATTTGTTAATTTCTTCATATTTCCAACTGTGTAATGACATAAATAATGTAATGTAGGAATCTTTATTACAAAACCATGCAATTTCTATTTCTGATTGCCTAATTGTGTTCAACATTTTGGATGAAGAATTAGATCCATGCACCTAATTCAGTGAAATACTGATATATCTAACATTAACCAAACAGTAATTTGAATGATTTTATGTGTGATTTTAATGTGTTTGTGTGGCAAGGTTTTAGTAGCAGGGGGGGTTATAAGTGTGGTTTCTGTGAGAAACTACCAGAAGCTTCCCCTATGTCTGACAGAGCCAATGCCAGCTGGATCCAAAATAAGCCTGTCCCTGGTGAAGCCCAAGCCCATCAGTGACAGTGGTAGTACCTCTGTGATAACATGTATAAGAAGGGGGGAGGGGAGGGAGAAGTCCTGTGCAACAACAATTGAAGCCAGTGAGAGGAGTGGGAATACATGAAACAACTCTGCAGACACCAAGGTCAGTGAAGAAGGAGGGGAAGGAGGTGCTTCAGGTGCTAGAGATCCTCTGTGGCCTGTAGTCAAGACGACGGTGAGGCAAGTTGTCCCTCTGCAGCCTGTGGAAATCCATGGTAGAGCAGATCTACCTGCACCCCATGGAGGACCTCCCACAACAAAATGAGTGGATGCCTAAAGGAGGATGTGACCCTGTGTGGGAAGCCCTCGCTGAAGCAGAATCCTGGCATGACCTGTGGACCCATGAAGAAAGGACCCCTTACTGGATCAGGTTTGCTGACAGGATTGTGACCCTGTGGGGACCCACACTTAAGCAGTCTGTTCCTGAAGGACTGCANGTTATAAGTGTGGTTTCTGTGAGAAACTACCAGAAGCTTCCCCTATGTCTGACAGAGCCAATGCCAGCTGGATCCAAAATAAGCCTGTCCCTGGTGAAGCCCAAGCCCATCAGTGACAGTGGTAGTACCTCTGTGATAACATGTATAAGAAGGGGGGAGGGGAGGGAGAAGTCCTGTGCAACAACAATTGAAGCCAGTGAGAGGAGTGGGAATACATGAAACAACTCTGCAGACACCAAGGTCAGTGAAGAAGGAGGGGAAGGAGGTGCTTCAGGTGCTAGAGATCCTCTGTGGCCTGTAGTCAAGACGACGGTGAGGCAAGTTGTCCCTCTGCAGCCTGTGGAAATCCATGGTAGAGCAGATCTACCTGCACCCCATGGAGGACCTCCCACAACAAAATGAGTGGATGCCTAAAGGAGGATGTGACCCTGTGTGGGAAGCCCTCGCTGAAGCAGAATCCTGGCATGACCTGTGGACCCATGAAGAAAGGACCCCTTACTGGATCAGGTTTGCTGACAGGATTGTGACCCTGTGGGGACCCACACTTAAGCAGTCTGTTCCTGAAGGACTGCACCCTGTGGAATGGACCTCACACGGGAGCAGAGGATGAGGGTAAGGAGTCCTTGAGGAGGAAGGAGCAGCAGAGACAACTTATGGCTGACTGACCACAAGCTCCGTTTGCCATGCCCCTAGTACCACTCTCTGGGTGGAGGTAGAGAAAAATGTGTGTGAAGCTGAGCATGGGAAGCAGGGAGGGCTGGAGGAAAAGTATTTCAAGATTTGGTTTTATTTCTCATTACCCTGCTCTGATTTGATTTGTAATATATCAAGCTAATTTCCCCAGGTTATGCCTCTTTTGACCATAATGGTAATTGGTGAGTGATCTCTCCTCCTTCTCCTTACTTTGACCCATGAGCTTTTCTTTATATTTTCTCTCCCCTGTCCATCTGAGAAGGAGATGTGATAGAATGGTTTTGGTGTGCACGTAGCATCCAGACAGGGTCAACCCACCACAGTGATGCATATTGTTATTTTCTTTAATAATATGCAATCTTTCCTTGCTAAATTTTAGTATACTTGTGGCTGTTCTGTTAAAAAAAAAATCAACAATCACTTACGATTTTCCATTGTTGTTTTATGAAACACTGGTTTTGTAATAAAATATCTTTGGTGATGATAAAGACTTTCATTAAGAGTGCAAATGGAACATGAATATAAGAAGTCTTTAATCCAAAGGGCTTTATTCTAAACCTAACTTAGATCATCTCTTCCTGTGTCACCAGTTTAGTTAGCTTGAACATGAATGTATGTTTTATTCCAACAGTAGCATGCTCATAATGCTTGCACACATATTTCTTTTCTGTAGTGTTTATCCTTAGGAGTATTTTACTGAAGCATTAAAAAGACTTGGCATTTTATAACTTCTGAAGATAAATTGCTGCTTGATATATTTCTCAGGGGGCATCTGACAACATAAATATACTTCAAAACGAATATGACTACATTTCCAGTGTCCATAATATAATTTTATTTTTCCATACATTAAACCTGTTAATTTTTTCCTGGCATATGTTTAAATCAGCATAAAGGGTTTTGAATATTATATTGCCTTTGTGAAAAGTGTTTTGTAAAATGCTATGGTCTCATTCCAAAGTTTGATGTTGGTTTTTTTTTTTTTAACAAGCAACTTAGAATATATTATACCATGTCAAAATCTCATAGTCCATTCTCAAACAATACTGTCCATGACTGAAATTATTATCTTTCAAAGAGAGGACTAATGGTATTTAGTATAGAGATATCAAGATTTTCTTTCTAATAATTAAAAGATTCTAATATTTAGTTAATATACCTTATATCATACACAGCTTTTCAGAGAGATGATTACACACTGATTTTCTGGAATGAATGTTGTGGCTGCCTTGCATCTCTGACAGATTAGGTCCAACTGGAGTCCATTCACTAATTTTGATGAGATCTGTTTTACAAGTCTTCAGGTTTAATTCAGGTAATGTTCCGAAATAAGAACCTATAGTTTCTGACTAGAATTCATACTAGTTTACTACCTTATTCATTGGGAATTTGAGGGGTTTTACATCAATCATTAATTAAAAAAACAAATAACCATTCCATTTTCAAAAATACTTCACAGAATCACAGAATGTTAGGGATTTGGAAGGGACCTTGAAAGATCATCTAGTCCAATCCCCCTGCTGAAGCAGGATCACCTAGGTCAGGTCAGACAGGAATGAGTCCAGACAGGTTTTGAATGCCTCCAGAGGAGGAGACCCCACAACCTCTCTGGGCAGCCCGTTCCAGTGTTTTGTTACCTTCATTGTGAAGAAGTTTTTTCTCATGTTTATGTGGAACCTCCTGTATTCCAGCTTGCACCCATTGCCCCTTGTCCTATCAATGGATGTCACTGAGAAGAACCTGTCTCCATCCTCCTGACACTCGCCCTTTACATTTGCAGTAAGAACTGTTGACTGTGCTAGTTTTGTCAGCTGAGTCCCACATAAGGGTGGGAAAATGTAGTCTTTGTGCATGTAAACACAGGTCTTTTGCTTATGCAATGACTCCATGCATATTTTGCTTGACTGGCCTGTTGGTTGAGATATTAATTCACCTGAATATTTGAAAACTTAACTTGTGATATTCACTGACATCCATTTTTCAGGAAATATTTCTTTATGAGGAGAGAGAAATTATTTTCTGAAGAACAATGCAGAGATCCCCTTTCTAGGATCCAGTTAAGATAGAGTGAAAAGCACATCTGGTACAAAAATGTTCACTGTCATCTGGAAGTTGAATTTAATCCTACAAAATATCAAGATTGGATAGATATATAATATTAACTATGGAGGAAGACATGCAGTTACTTGCTGTGATAAAAAATGTGTGGTGTTCCACAATGCAAAACATTAGAGGAGTATACAAGATATAAAAGTACCTGATAACCTTACCAGTCCATTCCTGAGAATACTACATGTCAGCAACTCTGTTACAGATTATAGGGGGAAGAAGAGTGCTATTTTCATGAGGAAGTAGTTGTTAGTGTTTTTATATCTGCTTTCAGAGTTTTTGCTAGACACAGAGAGGGACCTTTTGATTTAGAGAGATTTTGTAATTCATGACCTAGAAGTAGCACCTTTTGTATTAGACTGTAGTGACGGAAAATATACAAGTGTTCATGGCAATTGCCAATCTTATGTATTTGCAACTCCATGCGACTTCCCTCATGTTCATATCTGCACTTTTCTTGAGTTATTCAGTAGTTAGATCAGATTTTATTCACAATTTTTTCAAACAAATATTGTGCTCTTTTGGTTTATGTTCATTCCTATTTGGTTTACAGAATCACAGAGTGGTTTGGGTTAGAAGGGACCTTTCAAGGTCAACTAGTCCAACCGCCCCCTGCAGGGAGCATCTGTGACTAGAGCAGGTTGCTCAGAGCCCTGGCCAGCCTCACCTGGAATAGTTCCAGGGATGGGGCATCTACCACCTTGCTGGGCAAGCTGGGCCAGGGTCTCACAACCCTCAGTGTAAAAAATGTCTTCCTTCTATCTAGTCTAAATCTGCCTCTTTTTTTTAAAAGCATCACCCTTTGTCTTATCACAACAGGCCCTGCTAAAAATTCTGTCCCCATCTTTCTGACAGTCCCCTTTAAGTACTGAAAGGCCACAGTGAAGTCTCTCTAGATCATGTCAATAAGCACTACATACAGTGGTCCTTAAACACCTCCAGGGATGGCAACTCCACCACCTCCCTAGGCAGTCCATCATCAGCTATATTTCAAGTTTTTATTTCTGAGTGGATGTATTTGTTTTAAAATACAGATTAAGTAGCTACTGCCTCATATTTTACTTTGTTTAAATATTATAAAACAGATATACATACTTCCTGAAGGAAAAAGGTTATTGCTTAAATATCAGTTCACCAAGCTGATTAACCTCTTAATAGTTTGTGTATGGTAAATTGCCCTTATTTTTGCTCTTCATATACTGAAAAAAAATATAGTGGATCAGAAGATGCTTTTATATAACACAGGAATATCTTGATTAAAATATCTCCTACATTATTTATAATTGCCCTGAATTCTGACAACAGAGGAGTTACATAAAAAAAATAAATCTGAACTAGTTTTTCTTTTCTGGTATTTTCATGTCAAACAGGGACAATTCAATCATAAACCCAGGAGACTGTATTGCACAGTCACATATTTCTGGAATAATAGATTAGCAATACACAGATTAACTAATGTTCACTAAGCTGTTCTGGTATGCTTAAAGCTTGGAATAGTTGTTATGAAACTCTTACTGATGATGACCCCAAGTGCCATAGTCTTCCTCTTAATATTTACCATATTCAGGATTGCTTATTTTTGCCATCTAGATGATTATTTTGCTATGTAAACAATTTTGTTCTGTAAATTTGAATGCTCCTTTTCATTGGGAAGGCCCTTGTGTTAACAAGCAGATCTTCATTTGTCTTTTGTTTCTCTTTTTTGCAGAAGTGCAATGGTATAAAAAATTTTTAGCTCAAGTTTTTAAAAAAAATAATGTACCGTTCCTTTCTGCACAGATTAGTCACTGCTGTACTATTCCTGCTTTCAATGTTCTTTTCCAAGACATATTTCAAATATTTGGTTTTGATGTCTAAAATTACAGGGTGAGAGTAGTTAAGTCAATATTTGAGCTATGCAACATAGGCATTTAGAGAAAGGCCAAGTCCTGAACTTGTGTAACTGTTTCATTGCTGTAAAGTTCCATGAGTTTCAGGAAAGAGAAATGGTTTATATATGAATATGGAGTGGAAGCAGAGCCATCTCTCAGCATCTGCTGTAACACACATGTTCTACCACTGCATGTTGGAGAAGATAACAAGAGAATGCTTTATGAACTGTAATTTCCCGATAAGCTAATTTCTTTAATTTTGTGATTGTGAGATGAGAACTTTCTGCTCTAGCTTTGCAGAAGACTGCCTGAAAAGTGATTGACAAGTAAATTTTGCTCAAACAGAAGAAGAGAGACAAAATGAACATTTTTTTATGATCTTTAAGCTGAATGCAGGGTCAGGAGTTCTTGATAATGTCTTTTACTACTTGGGTTGGTAAAACTGTAGTTTTACGACACAAATTGGCTTCAAAAAACTATTCACACACTTGAATTTACTGAATCACAACAGAACCTCAAAATAATATGTAAGAAAAACATGCAGCAAAGTAATCCGGCATCTGAGACATTGTCTTGATTCTATCACTGGCCTCTCCTCTAAATTGTTCACAAAACTATAGGATTTTCTAAGGAAATATATTACACCGTTTCTTGCATTGAATGACTGATACAGTAGTTGAAATTTATGCTGTAAGTAAACTCAGTGGAATAACACAAGGAAAGAATATTCTAATTTATTTTCTAAAAGTAGATTAATATCCTTATATTTCTGCATAAAAGTACTACAGTTTGCTGTGATTCCCAGTTGATTTTATGGTGTTTTATAGCATTCTCTATACAGCTTCCTTTTTCTTTTCTAAACATAGTGTGGTTTTTCTATACACTACTGGATTAACTAATCTTTTATGTTGCTAACTAATAATCTTAGAGTTTGTTTGTATCTATACTAATTTAATTAACATTTGTTTTTCCTTTTTTAATTTAGACTTTGACTCTCCCCAAATAGCATTTTGACTCATAATTGGTGCAGACAGCTTTAGATACTTCAGTTTGTTAGAGCAGCTACTATGTTATTGAGATAGACTTTTGGTCAGTGCTTTTGAAAATGTGTTTATAAGGCTAATAAATGATTTTACAAATTACAGTATAGATTGACATTGAGAATAGAAATTCACCAACATATAAAAAGCATAAGGAAACTCTGTAGAGTTTCATTGTGAGAGAAGTTTGTTGTTTGGTTGTTTCTTTGTTTTTGTTTGTTTCTTTTGTTTTGTTTTATTGTTTTGTTGTTTGGTTTGGGGTTTTTTTTAAGTCAAAAGTGTATGGAAATACATTGGGAATGGACTTCCTCCAACTTAAGCATTTGTATTTATCTTCCTCCAACTTCAAGTGTCCCTGTTACAGCATTAGTATTTCTGGCATTCACTGTGCTGATCTTCTCTTAATATAATACTCTCTTACTCTGTGATGCCATGTGCCTGATGCCATCAAGCAGGCTTAGATATGACCAGTTGCATCTGGTAGTTTAAGTCCCAGTGTGATTTATGCAGAAGTTGGTAAGTTTATGCTTGGCAGATGTTTGCCTTACAAGGCACAATACTGCGTCTCACAACTGAATAGTGCTGCCATAGTTTTTCTCCTAACACATAATCTTATATGAGTGAAAAGCATCATCATCACACAATAGTGTCTATTACACCCCATGATGTTAATAATTCCTATCTTCTTTCTGTGTCCTGGTACAGCTTTTGTGAGACCTGAGAGAGGAATGAATTTAAGTGTGGTTTAGCATGAAATAGGATAAAAGTAAAGTAAGGGTTGAACTGGAGCCAACCATAATGTAAACCCTGTAAAGCATAGCTCTAAAAGGCCAGCAGAGCAAGGACATATGCACAGATACAAAGTAGAATATTTTGTCTTGTGTTGTGGCTGTGACAAACTCTCAGGCCATACCCACCTGTATCATATGGCAGCCCTGTATTTATTTTTGGTTCAAATGAAAATAAGAAACAACTGTTCTTCAGTGATAGTAATCATCCATTGCCAAGGAAGAAGGAAATTCATCTCCAGGATTCCTTAAATTGAGACAGGATGTTTTTATGCTCTTGTAAACCATAAGTTATTTGGCTTGACAGTATTCACGTACATTTTAGGAAAGATGATATGTTCACCTACAAGAATTATTGGTGAAGTTTTATGGCCTATGTTAGGCAAAGATCAAGCCAGATGATCCTTATGTGTTAAAATCTGCCTTTGAAATTTACAGCTGCTCAAAGTGAAAACCTTGACAGAATATGATGAAAGGAAAGAGGAGGGCTAAAACACTATCTGAGAAGTTTTCCTTATAATAAAGCACCATGGATCCAGAATTGGCAAAGCTGCTTGTTCTGGAATTCTTATGTCCCCAGACTTGTTTGTAGTCACAAATTAACTGAAAATTTCATACACACACAAAAAAAGCAAATTGTGAGTTCTATACTACATTCCTTGGCAGCTGAAATAACTATTGCCCACACATCCACAGTGTTCATCTCTCATGTCATGACAACTGACATGAGAATTACCTGCTCATGCAATGACTGTCTAAGCAGGAAAGGAAACGGTGTCTTTTTACATGTGAGAAACTAGACTCAGAATGACTTAGTTGCTCAAAGTTGTGAAGATTCTGTCAGAGACAGGGAATAAATAGAACTAGATGTGGATATATTATGCTACTAATGCTAAGACTTTCCCTCCTATTTAGTTTCTGCCATCCTGTTTCACATCATGGAGCACTTTACTGGAGGAAAAGAAGCAGAAATATCCTGAGGAACTAGACTGACAAAGCCTCGGCACACAGTAAATACTACTTCCTCCTGCTGAAACTGTGATACAGTGCCTGAGAGCACAGAAGAAGATGGGAAGAATGGTTGAATACAAAGGGAAAATAATTTGCCATATAAAATACAAGAGAGGAAGCAAATTTTGACTCTTTTCTTCATTGATTCAAAAGATGGAAAATACCATAGCCCAAAGGTATTTCTATCTTCTGCTTTAGCTTTCAACTGTATGCCATGTCTCTTTTAGGATGAATTGCAAATGTAAAAACTAATTCAACTTTAATTCTTATTTTTCCATTCACTATTCCAATTAAGGCTTGGAATAGTTCTACTGCATGTGAGTGTATGATGTAAAATTTTAAAAATGTATTTTGGTCTTATTTTATTAGAGCTAAAATCTGATCTGGTTTAGGGTGTTAAAACTTTCTGTCATGTAATCACATTCAAGTTGCTTTAACCTATTTCTGTAAAATTATATCTGCAAATATGACTTCTGATTTTTTTTTTCCTATATATATCCACTGTAAAGCATAAAACACACAAAGAGAAGTGTCATATTTGTGTTAGGCTTGCACTGCCAGTTACATAGTTAGTAAATTCTGAGACTTTGTAAGATTCAAGAATAAGAGGTATATTGCATGTATTTGTGTACTGGTACAAGTGAAAACAGAACTAATTCTGTTCAGCGATTTTACTTTTCAGTTCAGTACTTCTAGCTAACGGCACTTTCTGAAGTTAGCAGCCTGTTGCCTGTTTTCACAGGCANCCAGTCTGGAATCCCCTGATGCCTGATCTACAACATCAGTGGTGATGGTGATGATTATGTAATTAGTAACAGGGGGATTGGGTTCAATACTGGTTTTGTATATATTTGTACATATTCTATTTTATTATTATTATTATAATTAAAGCTGTTCTAATTTCTTTTTCTAAACACTAAGTCTCTCTCCCTTATTCCCTTTCCTTTTCCCCTTTGGGGAGGGAGGGGGGTTAAGAGAGCGCCTCTGTTACAAGTCTAAGGGGCCTCCCTGACCTTAAACCATGACAACTTGGAACAAATGTCAAAAACATAAGAACACGTTGTTATATGGCTTGTTATTGACAAGTGCCCTTTTAAAATACAAATTATTGATCTACTCTGTTGAGCTCACACAGCAAAAAGAAACCTTGTGCCAGCAGGGGAAAAAGAGTTTTTTATATTTTACATTGTTTTATATACAATGGACCCTTCGGATTACCCCACCCCAGAAAACTGTAAGGGAAATGTTCTTCCCTTTCCTTCCAGCTATCTCTACATCACAACAAAATAGATCCCCCATCCAAAAACTGGCAGATCTGAACACTTAGTAGTTATCTAACCTAATGGGGCATGGTTGAAAACTTGAAAAAAATATGAAGAAGGTTTGATAACATCCATTCACAAAAACATGAAATTTGAACACCTCCAAAATAGTGGTTTAAGATACTGGATGGGACTATGGACAACGTAAATTAGTCAATGAAAAAAAAGAGATTGAGAAGAAACAATCTCTTTCAATATTTTTAATAAAAATATTCTCTCCTGTGTGCTATTCCTCACTCTTGAATTGCAAGGCATTTTATGAAAATTCTTTTATCAGTGGTGATTTAACTGAAACTTATTTAGAATCAATACATGATCTCATTGTTTTAGTCTACTGATAATTCTCATATCTGTATTGAAAGCAAAAAGTCTTTAGTTATAAAACGCAAAGTGAAACAAAAGAAAGCAAAAGCTTTTCCTTCAAAGCATAACTTCTTGAGCTCAAGAAAGAGCTGTTAGCAGTTTATCCATCTTTAAATTATCAACAGAACTTCACTGGGACAGCAGATCTTAGTAAACACTTTATGATGTATAACTTCTACTTATGCCTGTGCACTAAACCACAATTCATCTTGTATTGTTCAGGTTCTAACACATGAAGGATTCAATACAATGGCTGTTTATGATAAGAAATTATCAGTATAACTGTATTTACCCTGTTTGACAAAAGGAAGATGAAGGATCTCATTTAAGGTGTGAGAGTAAGCAGAAATGTTTCTGAGCATTCTTGAGCTTTAGCTTCAGCAAAGGCATCAGCTAATAAAATTCATATGGTCCTATATGAGACATCATCTAATTGTTGCACTCCATCCGTTGTAAGGGGAAATGGATAATTTATTATATAACAAAGCTGCTATACTATTGGTGTAAATGTGCTTTTTTGATAGCAGGCTCTGGAAAGTAATTTTTCAAACAGTCTTTTATTAAATAAAGTTATTTGAAAACAGCCTGCTTCCCCACAGAACTGTGTAGTTGTCTGAATATACACACCCATGCTGAGCAGCAAATTGCATGTGAAAGCATAAGAACATCTGCAATTTAAGCTCAATTTATTTCTTAAAGGAACAGCTATTTCATATAGAGTTGCATGATTTTCCTTTCTAGTGAGTTAAATACACCTTTCCTCACCTAACTTGGCAAATGATAAAATATTCCTGGGAGCAGGCAAGTAGAAACCAAAAGAAGAGCTGGAATTCCTGATTTAATAGTCTCTCAAAGCCTAGATGTACTTGGAAACTATACCATGAATCCTGCAAAAGCCATGAGGTGTTGAAAATAAAGAACTTCTCAAGGGTTTTCAAGGTAGAAAATAGTGATCTGACTTCACATAAACTGACAGGGAACATGGTAGACTTAGTTCTCAGATAGGCAGGGCTGAATCTTCAGCAAAAATTATTCTGCATCTTAAAGCAGCTTCGAGGCTGATACAGCTAACACAGTCATGATGAATACTTTATGACGCTACAAGCATCGGCAAGCAATTTCTTTTTTCTTCTGTGAAGGCATCATGTTTTTGTAAAGGGTGTAACATAATGGTCTCTCACTTTATGATGTAATTTATGAAATTGTGTCATTTGCAGGCCCAGACTATTCTGTTACAAATGAAAAACTCTGATAGCATTTTAATTTTTTTTCTGTTTTATTTTTTTAAATAATGAGTTCCTTGTATTTGCATAGGCTGTTGAGGATTTTTTAATAAATGTCAGAAAATTTTCATGTTACTTAGAAGTGTAAAATTTTGCAGGAACATTGACAGTGAAGTCATTCATAGCAAACTGTTGCTGCCAGGCAAAAGAATTAAGGAGCATAAGGTATTTTATAAATACATTAAAGGGAGAAAGTGCTTGAGAGAAAACTGATCCCAGAATAACTATTCAAATCTGGTAATGGCAATGCAGGTTTCTAAGAAAAAAACATTTCACATGGGAGAGAATTAAAAATGGTAAGAAAAATGCTCACTCTTAGTTTAAAGTCTGCCTGACCTATTGTCATGGTTTAACTCCATCCAGCAACTAAGCCCCACACAGCCGCTCACTCATTTCCCCCATGTGGGATGGAATTGAGAATCAGAAAAGTGAGAAAACTTGTGGATTGAGATGACAGTTTAATGGGCAAAGCAAAAGCTGTGTTCACAAGTAAAACAAAATAAGAAATTCATTCACTGCTTCTCATCAGCAGGCAGGTGTTCAGCCATCTCCAGGACAGCCAGGATCCACCACATTTAACAGTTATTTGGGAAGACAAAACCCATCCCTCTGAATATCTGCCCCTTCCTTCTTCTTTTCCTAGATTTATATGCTGAGCCTGATGTCATATGGTATATCCCCCTGGTCAACTGGGGTCACCTGTCCCAGCTGTGTCCCCTCCCAGCTTCTTGTACACCCCCAGCTTACTTGCTGCTGGCATAGGGTGAGAAGCAGTAACAGCCTTGACTCTGAGCCAGTGATGCTCAGCAATAACTAAAACATCCCTGTATTATTAACACTGTTCCCAGCACAAATCCAAAACAGCCCCATACCAGCTACTGTGAAGAAATTTAACCCTACCCATGCCAAAACCAGCACATCTCATTGGTTGCTACTCCCTTTTGACATATCTCGTCTCATCGAAGGAAATTTTTTAATAAGAAGGTACTGTGAAAAGGTTTATGTTACAAAATCTGCATAATTTAGACATCCATCAGAGCAGGCCTCTGATGGACTCTTGGTTGAGAGTGGATTTTGAACTACAAGGAGGAAATGAGAAGTAGAGATGAGAAAAGATGTACGAGTAGTGAAATTCCCTCCATACTCTCCTATTAGCACTAGAGTGTGAGAAAGGAATATGTGGAGCGGCGAGGGAAGACGCGGTCAATCAATGTGATTGATAAGCGAACTTCATTTATTAGCTGTCAGTGCACTACTTATATACAGTCACCTCATTAGTAGTCACACCTGTCCATCCTCTATTGGTTCAATCCACGGGGTCTCTTAGCATAACCCAACCCCTCTCGCGGTAACAGAAGGCTGCTACTTTCTCATTCCACAATATTCTATTATTGTACAACTTATCAGCTCAAGGTCATGCTATCCCTGTAAGTTTCTTGCAAGGATTGCAGCTGTGTTTAACAGGTTGCTTCAGATGATGCTTCTCTTAAAGGCACATGACCCTTGTCTTTTAGCCATTCTACAACAGGAAAATAAATTGCATGTGAATACATTTCCTTAAAAATGGCCTTCCTCAGCTCACAAGAGGCCGGGAAACAGAGTTTTGTATGTGTTTTGTGTTTTGGCTGGCACTGCTCCTGGTTCAGAGGAATAAGAATTATTCTTTTGTCTAGTTTCCCCCTAGAGCTCAACCTGGCATTCCTCCATGCATGGAGTCTAGTACCTGCACTATGGCTGATCATGGACCCCAGAAAAACTGTGCATTGAGCATTAATTAAGTATAGAATAAAACAACCCTCAGCTTTACAGCTGATCACTGCTTCCTCATGCCAAAGGTGCTATTGCACAAAAATTGTCACTGTTTATCAACAGTCATTTCCCCAAAATATTGAGGGTCTTTGCCAATAGTGCAGAAGTTGTGCAACAGCCTCTTTATTCTACTTGTAGAACTGCTTAGTTTCACTCATACACTGTGTATGAGTTAGAAATAGCATGTAAAATTCGCTTTCAATTTTCTCCCTTATGATGCGTCATCCGGGGCATGGTTAGGAGTTTCCTGCTGTGGCACCAAATGACATAGGGTTGCTCAATGCTGTGAAGTATACTAGGATCTTATGGCTTTTGTTATCACCATAGAATCACGTTGATACTTTTTCAAAGCAAAAGTAAGAGACAAAGCTACTAGTACTAGTCACTGCCACTTGTGACCGTGACTGGAGTCTATTAAGCAGTGAGTGACTCTAGGGGATAAAGTCTGAAAACTTTCTTTTTCATATACTGTAACTGAATGGAAAAGCTGAATTTTTCAAGTGCCTGTTAAGAGAGCTGAGTTTTCTTGTAGATATGTACTGGAGAGGACATTTGACCCACAGGAGTGTGGGGACAGCTTCATAAGCATGCAGAAATTATGTACACCGGGGAGGAGGAATGAGAAGAAAAAAAAAAGGTACAAATTAGAATGCCTGAATTTTAATACAACATGCAGCAGAAATTTCATCACATCTGACCATTTCAGTAGCAGCTTTTAGGAAAGCATTGCTCTTCTAATGCTTTTTGTCTTGAGATCATACAACACTTATGATATGTTAGTGTTTCCAGGGTAAATCAAGGCAAAAGAAGAAAATGGAGTTGGCCAATATCACTTAGACAGTCAGTCAGTGGTAGAGCTAGGATTTTTAATGAGATCCCAGAGTACTAGAGTAGTTCTCTGTCCTTATTTTCTACCATTTCTGATCTAGATAAAAGATCTGCAGTAACAGTTATTGATGAGCCTAGAGGTTTTAAGTCTACCTTCTTTCTGGCAGATTTTTCCTTCTAATCCAGAGACACACTTAATGACAAATAGAGCAATAATTTCTCAAAAAGCAACCCCATCAAATCTCCAATTATTTTAGGTTTAGCTATCACAGTGCATATTTTTGAAAAATAGAAATAGAAACAGAATATATATTTAAAAACTACATTTGCTTTGTCCACTGTGTCCTTGAAGACAGGTCCTGGATCACTGTTGGTCAGTCATGCAACAATTGACACAGTCCCTGCTGATCCCTAGGTATTATCTCTTTCACTGTCCTAGAGCCATGTTTGTTCATGCCCTGTTTTTCATAGTGCTTTGTGGTCCCAATTTCTTGCTGTCATTCCCCTTCCTCCTTGTTCTGCTATTCTCTGCAGTCTCAGGGAAACTTTTGTCCTTCTCCATGATCTAAGTAGAAACCTCTTCCTGAGGAGTTGACCTGACCCTTTCACTCTGTGATTGGAGAGATGACACGAAAGTTGCAAGCAAATAAATCATACAAACACTTTTGCTCACAGTCATGTAGGAACTTCTAGGAATAATGTAGGTCAAAATTGAAAATTTCAGTTCTCTATTCTTTTCTTGAGGTTTCATGTTTGTCTCACAGTTTTTCTTGTTTATTTTATTGTTGGTTGTCTCTTTAATAGGTAATTCCTATTCCTCTTTGGAAAAAGCATCAGAAATTGCATGGTCACAAAGGGACAATTTCCTACATCTGACTCTAAATGTGATACTTCGCAGGGGAAATAAATGGTTTTTATCAGGGAACTCAGAAGACAAGTAAATTTTTTTTGAAGAAGAAATATAGAAAAATTAAGTTCTGTCATGTGTTTTCATATTAGCACTAGTAAGGGTCATTGAGGTTGGAATATTTATATCAGCACAGGCTGTTCCAGCATTATAGCTCATCCTCATGTTCCAGCTTCTCTATCCTAAAGCCTGTTTCCCAGTATTGCATCTTTCCCACTCATTATTTCCCATACCAGTCATATTGTTTTATCCATAATATTTTATCCCTAACTCCTGAAGCTTGTCCTTTTTTAACATATATTTCATGATTATCTCTTTTAGCTTTTCCTTGTAGTCCTGTATTACTAGGCTACTGCCAGTCACAGTTTCCTGTTCCAGACATTCCCAGTCACACTCACCTTCCCTAGTTTCCCTGTCCCAGCCTTTTTGCCTAGTCAGTCCTAGCTCTTGAAAAGAGCTGAATTGTTATGTTTGGAATTTTCCAGAAGAATTCAGCCTGAGGCAGCTATGAGGCACATGGAATTTCGGCCCAAGCAGTTAAAGTCTGGCAAAGTTTTATGCAACATAAAAGAAGGTCTTTAATAATAAGCAGTGCTACTAGCCAAATCTGTATAAATCCTAATCTGTCTCCCTTTGAAGTCAGTGGTAAAAGTCCCAATGGGACCATTAACATTAAAACTTTGTAATACAGTAAGCAAGTAAACACATGCTTAAAGTGCTTTTGTGGATTGGATAGCAATTAAAAAAGAGAATGTATTATTTGCATTTATTACTTTCACTTCCATTTTATTAATGTATCCAGTGAAATCTGCAATTCATGAAATTTCTCATTGAATAGTGTGATCACACGTCCTGGTCTTCCATGAAAAATTAAGAAAATTTATAAATTGATGCTTCTGTATGTAACACTCTACATGGCTTTCCATTACGCTTTTAAAAGTACTGTTCTTTGTTGTAGCTGTATTGGGTAGCAGCATTTCAGTTTGTAAGCATTTTGAGCTTACAAGCTTTGAGTGTTCAAAGTAGCATGGGAGAGAGGAACATGATTTTTTGACCCTGTTTTCTTTTGTTATTCCACAGAACATGAAGGACTCTTTCATGCTTTTCCTATGTAGTACAATGCTTTTGAAATTGTCATACAGGGCAGATTACAGTCTAGCAGCCTTTGGCAATATGGCCGGGATACAAGACCTCACAGAAAAAAAACAAACGTGAAGAAAATAATTGATGAGGCTGACTAAAAAAAAAAAAGTCAGTAGTAACATGTAATATTGTAACACCCAGATTGTTTGGAGCTCAAAAAAACAAAGGCAGAGATTTTTGGGCCTCACAGACTATGTAGATGCAGAGTCTCCCTGTGAGGAGAAACTCCTTAAACCCTTCAATCCTCTGTACACATCCTTTTCCCCAAACTGTAACTCAGAGGCCATGGACAAGAACAATCAAAATTCCCACTTTTTAATACAGTAATAAGTTGTCCTGCTGTGCTATCTATGGATTTTGTGTTGTATTACTTAAAAAATCATTCTGTGAGCCACATGACTTTAAAATGTTTTGGAAATTCCCAGTTTTTAAAAAATGATATCTTCTTTATTTTCCTTCTATCATGTTTACCTCATATATAATTTTCTGATGTATGCAAATTTACTGCCATAATCAAGGTCATCATAAGAAAGAAATTATGTGGCCATGGAAACAGTATAAATACTATCTAGCAATTTTTTTTTTTTCCCTGAATAGGAAATTAATTTTCTCTGATACATTTTGGGAATAAAAAACTGCCTTTATTTTTTATTCCAAATTCCATAGTCACTCTTCTGCATATCATAATTTATAAGAATACAAAATTTTCTTTTCTACTCACTACTGACCTCTGCCAGTTAGATCTTGAAGTTTCATTGTCTTATTTGTGATCTGATTTTTGCACTGGAAAACTCATTAGCAAGGTTATTTAATTCATATTGGTGTAACTAAATCCAGAACTGGGTCCAAAGCCTTTGCTGCATGTTATAGTGTCTCAGTTTCTCATTCATCGTAACACAGTCCTCCCCAGAGCTCTCCTCTAGAATATTAGTTCATTTCCTTCTGCCAAATGAAATTGTTTCCAGGTTGAGCTGACCTAATTATGTTAGACAAATAATTAATTAATTTTCTCATTCCAGTTTCTCATGTATCAGGGTACAAATTAAATTACTATCTACCTTCTATAAACTGACCAGATGATTTCTGAAATTTACATATTAAAAAAGAAAAAGTAGTAAATTTCCTTGTTGCTTTTTTAAAGGAGTGCTTTCTCTGTTCTTTTTCATTGCCAGTACTTTCATATTCCAACAAACAGTTGCTCTCTTGTTCTGTAATAGGCTTCAGATTATTTTCCTAGCTGTGTAGTAACTCCCTTCAAAAGGTGTCTGGTCCAAAGTTACACAATGTACAAGTTTGTTATTCTCCTCTTTGGGAAGGCCCTATTGAAATTCAGAAGTGCTCGTTTTCAACGTTGTTCCCAACAGTGCTACCACTGTTTATACAGCAGTAGCTTTTTTTGGGAAGACTTTTCAGTCATCATTTGCTTCTGTGATAGAATGAAATGGAATGGTTCAAAAAAGCATAGAGCCATGCCAGTTCATTTCTATAAGCTGATGTTTCCTCTTCTCTACACTAATTTCTTTTGCTCTGAAGCTTTTTTCCCAGCCATCACAATCTTCTTGTATTGCTGTAACTCTGCATGTATCTTTTCCTGCCTTTCTTAAGCTTTTATGTTGCAGGGCTAACATTGTCTTCTGATTAAGAGATTCATAATGGAAACAGCTACTGTTCTTCACTGCAGTATAGCATACAGAGGAAACATAAATGCTTCCTTATTTAAACATAAAACCTTTTATGGGAGGCCTGTCCAAGTAACAGATAAAACTGAATAATTAATTATCATGTCAATTGTAAAAGGGTCATCCTTAATTATACCATATTATAAAATCATGCCACACAGCAATGAGGAAATATCACTGATATCAATACACAATAGCATGAATCCATGCAAACATATAGGAATATATCTCGCATCCTAGTGTCTTGCTGATTGGCAGGACATATATTGCAGTGATATTATGCAGTGAATATGTGATCTGTCATAGATGCTGCAGAGTCATCTTCCCTTTGTCCTGCTGTACATAAAGATTGTTATAGAACTGCTCTGACATTCAATGAAGCCAAAGAGGGTTCTGAAATTCACTTCTCCAGAAGCAAAGTATGGCACATATAGCCCAAAGAATATATTTAATTTTAGAATTTCTAAAAAGTAGAAACCAATATAAATCCAATATAAATATGTGCCAATATGGCACATATAGCCCAAAGAACATATTTAATTTTAGAATTTCTAAGAAGTAGAAGTCAATATAAATCCTGTAGTAAATTTCTACACAGAGTAAAGCCTATTAAATATACAGAGTATTTATTGCTTGCCAGGACAGGAAACTTGATCTCACAGCAAAGTCATACAACTGAGACTTTTAAGACAGTAATGAAACTGAATTGTACAAGTGTTTATAGCCCAGGTCTTGAAAGATATTGAGGGACTTAAACTGATAGAATTCAGATCCTGAAATACTGTCCTGGCTAACTCTGAGGTATTTATGGACCCAACAGCCTTCAGTTTTGTCCTGGTTTGAGTAAGAACAGAATTAATTCTGTTCAGTGATTTTACTTTTCAACTCAGTTCTAACTAACTGCACTTTCTGAAGTCAGCAGCATGTTTCCACAGGCAGTATCTGCTTCTAACAGTGATAACACCCCATATTTAGAGTTACTACCAAGGATTGGTGTGCAGACCAAGGCCACTGCTGGATCCTGTGTACCACATTGGGAGTGCAGGAAAGTGAAAGGCTGCATTTACAGGGAGAAGCAGACAGGACAGTTGATCCGAGTCTGACCAACAAGGTATTCCAGCCCACATATGTCATATTCAGTATAAAGCTGAAGGATCATGAGGATCTCACCTCTCTCTGTGCCCTCTTGGCCTGCTTTGACAGCTTGGCTTGGCTTGGCTTGTGTCCCCTTCCTCGGAGCATCTGAGGAGGACTCTGTCCACATTCTGCCTTTGATCCCAATCTGTGTGTTCCTGCGTCCTGTACCAGAATCCATCTCCTGAGCACAGTTCCTGTCTGCTGTGGGGTCCAGTCTGGGACTCTCCCAGTGCCTGCTCCACAGCATCAGTGGTGACAGTGACGTAATTACCATTGGGAGGTTGGTTTTGATACTGGGTTTATATATATTTGTATATATTCAGTTATTGTTATTATTATTGTCTTCATTAAAGCTGTTCTTGTTTCCTTTTATAATTCCTGAGTCTCTCTCCCTTATTCCCTTTCTCTTCCCCTTTGGGGAGGGAGGGGGGTTAACAGAATGTCTGTTACAGGTCTAGGGGGCCACCCTGTCCCTAAACTGTAACAACTTCCAGTACTTGTGCAATCACCTCTAGGAGGTGAGGCCTACCTACAGAACTGTAAGACAGATCTCCTATAATTCCAAATAAAAATAAGAAGACAAATAAAAAAGAAGACAAAGGTGAAGTAGAAAGACATCTATAAACAGATAAAAATGGACTTCCACTTGAAATTAATTCTAGCTAAGTTATTTAAAATAAAATTGAAAATGGCAGCACACATTTAAATGGTTCAGTAGCTATTTCAATCATTGGCCAAATCAATGGCCAAATGAATCCACATGGTTATTTTTCATGATAAATGCCTTAGAATTCCCCTTATGGTTAAATAACAGTAGGGTTAAAATGATGTTAAACATTATTGTTTAGCAATAGGGTTTGATATGTATAATTATACTGTTTATATAGGTTATTTCTTATTTCAGAATTATAAAAGCTTTGTGCTGCTTTAAAGCATGCAGTGTCAACTTAAAACCAGTGCCATGTGATCTTGGGGAATTTCGGGGGTTTTGTTTGTGTGTGGGTTTCTTTGGTTTGGTTTGGTTTGTTTGTGTTTTGTTCATTTGGGTTTTGGTTGGTTGGTTTTTTTCTGGGTTATTATTATCACAAATTTAAGTTTTGATAGCAGTAAATAGAAAGAAAAAGATTTTATTTTTTTTAAATTGTGTCTCAGCTGTGTTAAATGTAAGAATTCCTGATTATATTCAGACCACTCGGGCAGTGTTTTGCCCTTCCCATGACTTTCTTGTATAAAAGACTATGAAGTAGCACATTCAGCTTCTTAATGCTGGGTTGTAAGATGCTAATTGTCTGTACAGATATGGATAAAACCAAGCAATACTTTAATTGTTAGAATACGTATCATAAATATAGTTTATAAAAACACACACTTCTTTTGTTTGTTTGTTTGTTTTTGGATGAGTTGCTGTCACATGTGACCATTTTTATAAAATAGAGTAGCGTAGGTGCTCTCTGGCTTTCTGCGTGAGCTCTGAGAAGCTGCACAGAGACAGGGAGCTGTGAGGTTAAGAGTTAGCTGTGAGCTCTGCAGCCCTTGCAGACATTACTTCTTGAAGACTAACATTCCCAGGAACCCCTGAGGAAATGAGCCCAAAATCACTACTAGTAAAACTGTGTCAACCTTAGTGACTTTCTGAAATATTTTGATCAGATCTCAACTGAGATACCATGGAAAAAAGCTTCCTTTGATTAACAATGGCTGGATTTTACATAATCTACAACAGGAAACTCCATCCTTTATTTCAATGTAATTGTAAACAGAGAAGCTGTTGCTGTTATCTGCAGCTCATGGGGCTAACTTTTAAACAGTATTGTAATCCAAAATCTTCCAAACAAATCTTCTATCACATAGCAACAATAAGGAAAATAGAGCTGTCAGAAAAATGTAATGTTTAACAAAAAGAAATCCACAAAGTTGGCGATTTATGACCTGTTTTACAATTATTTCTAACTCTATTAAAACAAGTGGTTAGAAGCTGTATTCTGTGGACTAGCTTGTGTTTAAAAAATTCACTTTAAGAAGTAACTGTATTTTAAGGTATTTTCCTATTACAAACTCTAGCTCTTGTATACAGCTAAATTCTTGGGTAATGTTCTCCAAACCATAGAGTTCTAACACATTGCAATATGGTTGCATTTTACCAACAAGTGTTACTGTTCTTCTTATAAGTTATATAAGTTATATAAGTATAAATCACAGAGCATCTGGAAAATAACCATAGAAAAATGTTCCTAGCACTAGCAAAGAGGTTTCAGTTTGGGGTTCTAGTTGCAAACTGCTTTCAGGGAGAAATGTTCATATACATTTGAAGCAGCAACCACACAGAAACTTAAAACACTTCAAGTATGTTTTACTAATTATTTCTAAAGGAAAAGCCTTACTAATTGCCTAATAGACACACACACAGAAAGCTACCTTACTGTCTAAGAACTGAGGAATTCTTCATTTTAGTGCTAAGGAGAATTGGATTAATTAGACAAATGGTCCATGGATACATGATAATTTCTTTCTTCCAAAAGCCAGACTGGCTTCAACTGTAGCATACCTGTGCTGGGTGATTCTGGTCCAAAGCTCAGCAAGCAGCTGTGGACCAGCTCCACTGACATCTCACCCCAAAAAGAGCCTTCTGATCAAATCCTCTCTGCTACAGCACAAGGATGTGCTTGAGAAAGCTAGGAGTTTTAAATATTCTCCTGCTTGGCCTTAGTGAGCTCTTGCAGGTAAATGGATTATGGACAGTCAGTTTGACTTCAGACATGCTAGTGAAGATACAGTGACTTTGTCCTCCTCACAGCAGTTCCTGAATAGCCTTCATATGTCCTTACTCGCAGTTCAGGTGCACGAATGAATCATTACAGGTGCCACGAGGCTGTTCCCTGAAACTTTGTCAGGAGTGAATTTGCTCCAGTATCTCAGAATTTGTTCCTGTCACAGAAGCTGATTTAGAATTTAAGTGAAGCCTGCAAGTTGACAGCAGCTGCTCTGCCCCTTGGCTTCTGTGTTCAAGACAAAACTCAGAACCTGTACAAAGTCTGGCACAATGCTAAAGTATTTCTGACTGTTGCTCCCTTCTATTCCTTTTCCATTTTCTAAAAATACCCTGTTATATGAAAAAAAAAAAAAAGAAAAAAAAATATATTTAAAAATGTCAGTCATAACTGTGATCATGTATGAACAGGAATACAATAAATGTTGCATTACATAAATTATCAGTCATTGCTCTTTTAAAAATGGAGGATGAACAAAGTGAGTCTTAGTGTTCTCCATTTTCTATTTTTTTCCTGTTATTTATCGTTGTTCATAGATGGCAGGTATTATTTTATAAAGACATGATATTCCAAATCACCTACAAACTAACAACTCATTTAATTCCAGTAAATCTGCTGGGTTTATGGTTTAGATGCTTTTTTATGATACAACCTGTCTAGTACCCTTTGGGTGGTACGTTGCCTGCCTGTCCATTTTGCTGAAGACAGGACATATTCAGTCAGCTGTTGAATAATGTTAATGATCTGCCTGTCTATTCTAGGCACAATGCTACTCTCTTCCTAGATGGCAATCTATCTTCTTTGTGACAGCAAAGTAGCAATGGAAAAGAACAGAACCAAAAAAAGTCTTGGAAGCCTATAGGGATTAACGAGGAGAATATAATTTTTTTTTAAATAAAAAATCATCTATGTTATTGGATCTCCCAGGAGTTGTAACACTACTCAGCTCTGGGGCTAATGAATTTCCCTTGTGAATCATGCTGTTTCAACTATATGGGGCATATCTTGATTAGCATATGTTTCTTCTAAAAATACATTTTGAAACCCCTAGGAATTACCATTTGTCTGCAAGCCATACTAGACTTTCAACCTTATCAAAAGGGAACACTGCCACATCTTGTTCTTACAGATTTGCTGTGTGTATTAGTTATACTCCATCCCTATCTGTACACCAGATTCAATTGGACAGCTAGGTGTGTGTTGTACCTAACACAACATTCTCACTTTGGGAATTGCAAGGCATAAAGAACATTCTTGAACTGTGAGCTCAAATCATTCACAGAGTCTGTAAAAGTAGCAAAAGTGTGGCTACCTATGCTCCTCTCCAGAAAGTTCTTCAGTGAGATATCCACTGGTCCAGAATTACCATATTCTGGTCACTGGTCACTCCTGGCAGCAGGGGCCATTCCCAGGGTAGGAGAGTGTGGTCACTCAAGAGGTTCCTCATTGAAGAAAGCTCCCAGACATTGCTACCTCTGAAAGATGTGTAGCGAACACATTATATTTCCCTTCTCAGTCTGATGTGCTCAAAGCCAAATCACTGTGAGCCAAGAATGTAAACACAGAAGACATCATCTCTTGACAGGATTCATCTTCTTTTAGTCCTAATCTAACAGTTTTTCACACTACCTGATGCGTCTTCTTAATGCCTTGGAAAATGAAAAATTTCATTTCCTTATACTGCAAGTACAAAGATACTTCAGGACTTACCTTGACTGAAATAATGTTGAAACAATGTCTAATAATACTTGTAGGTAGTTTTATTGTAACTGCATTTCCTTACAGATCTCTACATATTTGGAGCTGGGAGTGCCTGAGATATAAGTAGCAATGATCCAAACCATTTATGAGTCTGGAAAGAACAGACTTGCTATGTCTCAATGTCTTTGTGCACCAGCATATTGATCTTAGATCAGTGGAGCTTTTCAGATAGTATATTTTTCATAGAAGATGAGATAGAGCTGCACAGTATTGTTTATATACATGTTAAATTATAAGAAAATACAAAAAACATCAAAAAAGGGACATTAACCTAAGTACCAATTATTAGAAGAAATTATTCCAACTGAAATTATTACCCAAAATATGGTTTTACTGAAATCATGTGATTATATGTACTTTTAGATCATATTATTGCTATTAAAATATCAAGCGGTTCCATTTACAAACTGAAGCCATGCAAATGCAACCATTTAGCTAAGCAGGAGAGCATTCCTGTGGCATTGCACATAGAAGAAAAAATAATGGATTGTTTTGTTGCAGTTCATGAAGCGAAACATACCATATGAAAAATGTTGTTCAAAATTAATTACTTAAATTTATCCAATTCTTTGTAGTCAGCCAAGATAGCCAAAACCACAAAGAAACATGAGCTAGGTTTACAAGGGTGTGGCACTGACCAGTGCCTGGAACCATCAACAATTTAAAAAATTAATGTGGTGCAGCGTTCCTGGAAGTGATGTGGATAAATGCTACAGCAGGTGTTTCTCTTCCTCCTTTGCTCAAGTCATCCTAACCTCTACCATACAAACAAACCCCAGAAAAATCACGCATTTTACAAAACTACTATAGAGTCCTCAATCCACATTTTACCAAGTGGTCTTTTCTGAATTTTAGACCCTATTCTTGTATGTTTTACCATTCCTTCCTAACATGAAGAAAAGGAAATTACATTGCAGACAGATGACCTCCAGAACAGAGGACTCCATAGTTCTGAACTGGCTACACTAGGAGACAATATAGTATTTTGCTGCTTGAAAAAATTTTCACCAACATGGTCAGAAGTTTGTTGAGAAGCATGACAGTGCCAGGTAAAACAGGATCTGAGGAAATCAGAGTTTAAATAGAATGCCATCTGTATAAAATCTATAAAACCCACCAGTTTACCCATTGTGTTAACACATTGTCTACCTGACACTTTGCTCCAGTGAGACCTCACTCTGTCCAGATCTGGAACCATCAACACAAGAAGGGCATGGACCTGATGGAGCAGGTCTAGTGGAGAGAAACAAAGATGATCAGAAGGCTGGAGCATCTCTCCTACAGAGACAGGCTGATAGAGTTGGGGTTGTTCAGCCTGGAGAAGAGAAGGCTTTGGGGAGAACTTACTGGGGACTTATAGTACCTGACGGAGGCCTACAAGAAATTTGAAGAGGACGGTTACAAGGACATATAGCAATAGGATGAGGGGAAATGGATTTAAACTAGAGAAGGGTAGATTTAGATTGGACATTAGGGAGAAGTTCTTGACTATGAGTGTGTTGGAACACAGGAACAGGTTGCCTAGGGAGGTGATGGAGGCCCAGTTCCTGGACACATTTAAAGCCAGTCTTGATGGGCCTCTGAGAAACCTCATGTAGTTAAAGATGTCCCTGATTACTGCAGTGAGGTTGGACTAGATGACCTTCAAAGGTGCCTTCAAACCCAAGCTATTTTATGACTATATGATTCCTGCTTCACCACAAGAGAACAGATCTCAGGAAAGGACAAGGGCTATGTTTTAAGAATAAGGCTCTGTGAGTCAGCACCCTTTGCCAGCCCCATTCTCTCACAGTTGCCCTGCCCTGTTGATCCCTGCCAGTGCTGTCTGCAGTCAGCAAGAGGAAAAGGCCCTTTAACTGGCAGCTCTCCAAGCTTGATTCCTTGATTGCTCAGCTCCAGCCAGGCAACACTCCCACACAGCAACAACTATGTCATTGCTTGATTTCCCTCCAACCAAGACCAATAGACAGAGTTGTGGCACACTTTTGCTGTAGCCATGGCTGGCAAGGGGTCTAGCAAACCCCTGCCAGTACTCCTGCAGGAAATGGAGTACACGATAAGGCTGGAAAAGCAGTGATGTAAATGCTCAAAATAAAATTTCTTCCTATTTTCCAGAACAGCTCCAATGATAAGGAATTTTATTTGTCTGCACTGCATTGTTAAAAAGAAAAAACATCCCCAAACTCTTCTTGCCTTACACATGAAAACATTTCTAGTTACATACTAGACCAAGTCACTTCTCAGTCAGGATGGGCAGTGGTATATGGTGCAGCAGCTCTCACACATCTCATCTTCTTTACAACATCACTTTAATCACTGATATTCTTAATCACCACTCAGAGGTGGTCACAAAGAAACAGAAAGGATCATTCTGCCTCTGTCCACCTTTGTATTTGTACTTACCAAACAGATCTTTGTGAAATCCGAAGTGCAGATTGGTAAAATTACACACCACTGGAGCTAACTTCAAGATCATGTTTTTTCTTGAAAGTTTAGATTGACTTCCATGTTACAGGTGCAACACTTTCTCCAGAGATGTTTTATTAGAAGTCCTACTTTGACAACATCTGCAAAGAAGTTCTTCTAGCCTAGGCATGCTATTTTGCAGTGGAAAATTTGTGTCATTAATTTCAGAGTGAGGGTGTCTACAGACATGCTTCTCTGTGGCCAGACACAGCTCTGCAGAGAATACTGTGAGAATATTTGACTTCAGAAACTGACTAGATGGACAGCTTCTGGGTCTCCTTTCAAACTGCCATCTTCCTTGCACACCAAATAGGACCACAAACAATGTACAAATAGGACCACAAACAATGTACAAGTAGGAATTATTAGAAAGTATTCTGTCCCAGATCTACGCTACATGAAATTGCTAAAGAAGCAGCTTCAACTGCAACAGGAGTGGTTCTGAAGACAGCATAAGCAAACCTTCAAGTATGAGGAGATGGTGAATCTCCACCAGAAATGTCTCTATGAAGAGCAGCACAAAACTGGTAAAAGAGACAATGACTCATAATAAAGGTGAGTTCAGGTGGCAAAAATTGCAGAGATGAAAGTAGCACTGGTAACTATGGGAAGTAGGCTTCTGCTCATTTCAGAAGCAGTTGTGTTTACTTTAATCAAACCAGAAGCACAAGAGGAGGCTTTCCTGTCCTCTCTTTGCTTGCAAATGCCATGACTGCAAGCTGCTGGACCTGGCCTTCCTGACTCTGTGTTAGCCTTCCCTTGGAGAAGGTCCACTCAGGTCCCACTATGGCCTTCAGCTTCCACATAAGCTAGGAAGTGCAGGCCAGAGGGATAGGGAGGAAAGGGGAAAAGAAGTTACTCACAAGTTTTGCTTCATGTAGGAGTTCAGAAATGTGTAATACACAGGTGTTTCTATGGTCCAAAACTGTCAAACAAAATAGGACGGTTTCAAGATGTAGGTTATGAGAAGGAGAGAGATGATTATATTGAAGTTATGACTTCCGTATGTTCTTGTTATGTAGGTTTTATATGTTTGTTGCAATAGTATGTAATGTATTTTATATTGTCCTGTTGAGGTTGTCCTGCAAAATTTGTTGCTCCTCTATGCCTCTTCTTTTACACTCACATATGCTTTTGCCACGGATCATATATGCATAGCACAGTATACTTCCACCCCATCTTTCTTCAGCATTTAGACCTCTCTAGGCAACTGTTCTGAATCTTTTCCTATCTTTATTTTCCTTCCAATAATTACACTATACTCCATATCTAAGTAAACAACTGTTAAATATGTGGGGTTTTTTACATTGTCTCTCTTTGTCTTTAAGATTTTTAAGAAAGCTACTGTCTTCCACTGCATTGTAAAGTGTTTTGGCCACTTTCTAAGCTAAATCAGTAATATGTAAAAATGTACTAACAAGGACATCCACAACTCATTTTCCATTTGTCTGCCTGTCAGTATTACAAGTTTTATCTAGCTGGTAAGTTTGCCACTGACTCATTAATGTGTGCAGCTCGTATCATGTTAAACTAGATCCCTGCCAAGATTTCCCACCCTGATGCTATCTTACAGTGTTTTAGATTAATTGGAATTTTGGACTAAGTGAAAGCCTGAGGCATTTAACTAACAACATGACATTAACTCAGGTTGAGTCTGTTATTGAGAACTACTAAACTAAAACCTCAGGTGTGTAGATTACTCTATTTTTTTTTTCAGCATATAGATGTGCTGACTATTTAAAAATAATTAACCTGCTGCCATATCTGGCAAAACTTTGGAAGCTTCATCACTCCCTGATCCCTTTTGCTGTTGGAAATGTCATTCGTACGTACTGCTTCCTGATGCATTCTCTCTCTTCCATAAACTACATGTTCCACTAATTATGTGTTCTCCTTTCCATCTCATCCAATCACAAAGCTGCTTCAAAGCATTCTTGCATCCAAAGCAAACATGGACTAAATATCTTTGCTGGTACATTTCCAAATACTTACAATACTCAGTCTAGGAGTGAAACCTCTGTTCAGAAGCCCACACTGCTTATTTAATAAAACCTCTTCAGTATTCTGTGGTGGGCATAGCTACATTTCTCATCTTTAATTATAACTCTCATACAAATATGTAATTATTCACTGTTCCAGACTGTCAAAACAACAAAAAACAAATCTATTGCACAATGATCATAGATGTTGCATAATCATCATAGCTTTCTCTTTAGTTGTGGAAAGCAAATGAGAACACTTATTTAACAAAGTTTGCTATCAAATGCAAATATATTTTCAGTCTTAAAAGGGATTTTTCACACTTTTAGGGTAGTAAATATAATGACTGCTGTGAGATTTTGAGGAAGGAGCTTTAATTCTGTTCCAGCTCTTCATCCATGTCTTCTGTTTAATATCAGAGAAATCACTAAGGGACTGATATATTTTTTGGTTCAGTCTTTAAATCTATTTGACAGAGCAAAACTGAGAAAGTGTGCAATATGCTGACAAATTATGTGGACAAGGAAAACTGATGTAAAGTCAGTGTCTTGAGAAGAATAAAATGGAACATACTGTTTACTATCAAACTCATGCTTCACCCTGAAGTTGCAGTTGATATTTACTGTAATTCACCTCTAGATATCACTGCAGATGAAATGAGTTTAAGATTCATTTATACCCTACACTACAGTAGCATACGTGTTAGGCATCATCTGGGTTTTCTTTCCAATGATTTCAAATATGGACTTTTGACCAAACAAAGACAAGAAATTTAGATAATTAGATTATCAGGTTATATTACTGAATTATGGTGAATATCCACATTAAGAGTTTTAACATCAATCTGCTTCATGTGCAATTTTCTCATCAGAATTGAATCTTGGAATAGCTTTGTTTTTTGCTTTCCTCAACACATTACCAATTACTAGGAAATGTGTTACAGATAAAATGACAGGAAAGAACTAGCTGTTAAAGTTTAATAGTTCTAAGTTTTCTAAGGTGCCTGTAACCAAAGGCATACATATTTCCTATATACACCCTTAATTCCAGAGGATTACAGAGCCATGGTAGTTGGGAGTGGGAAGTTCCATAAAGGGACCTAAGTGCTTTTTGATCTCAAAGGGTCCATACCATCCTTTTGGCACTATAACAGCCTTAAAGCCTCAGGTTTTCACTCTTAAAACTCTTCATATGTTAGCATGCTTTCCCTGTGCATATTGTGTATGTCAAGATTCTGGGTATTTCACTGGATAACCTCACTTTCTTATATGTCTGTCAAGCTACTAGGTACTGTGGCATCCAGCATCACAGTGTCTGAACACGTATGTGTTCAAGGCATATAAATACAGTTCTTTGACTATGTCTGTTACTGAAAACAGGAGAGGAAAAATACTACCCTTAATATTAATACTTATTGCTCAGCCTCATTGAGAAGGTTTGTGATAAAGTCTAAACTCCATAATCCTTTGTCATGGTTTAGGGTCAGGGCTGCCCCTTAGACCTATAACAGACGCTCTCTGTTAACCCCCCTCCCTCCCCAAAGGGGTAAAGAAAGGGAATAAGGGAGCAAGACTTAGTAATTAGAAAATGAAACTAGAACAGCTTTAATAAAAATTAAAATAATAATAATAATAATTTTAAAAGTGGACCATATACAAATATATACAGAACCAGTATAAAATCCAGTCCCCACTGATGGTAATTACATCACCATCACTGATGCTGTCGAGCAGGAGCTGGGGGAATCCCAGACTGGGCCCCACAGCAGATAAGAGCTGTGTTCAGGAGCTGGATTCTGGTAATGGATTCAGGAACACACCAATTGGGATCAAAGGCAGAATGGACAGAATTGCATTCCTATCTCTAAGCTTTATGTTTCTCTTGTGTTGAACTGAACTGGATTGAGTCCTATTCTATTTGAACTTTCATTGCAACCCTCCAGTCCTTTCCATCTTTTTTTTTTTTGATGGTTTTTGTTTGTAAGTTCATATTTAATGATAACTCTCAAGTGAAGAGTTCTATTGATAGAGGTAAAGCACATTGTGTCCTAGAGGAAACGTTTTCTTGCAGCTAAAATGTGATCCAGGAACAAAATCTGTTTGATCCTCTCTGTACAGAATAATAAGTGTAATGTGGACAAATGTTCATTTGGAACAAGTGGTCTAAGAAAAGCAAATTTATTTCAGCCTTCAGATTGTAATGACTTTTTTTGACTGTAATTTGAAACAGAGATCCAGAGGTGAAAACTCTGTTACAAGTACCTAATCTATTCAGCTCTTTCACTTCAGATCTTCTCTTAGAACTCTTGTTTTAGGACAGAAATCTCAAAAGTGCCCCAAAATTTACATTTCTACTGACCAATTTTACTAACCAAATTATTTATTTAAACACCAGGTTTCATCAGTGAGTGTCACATGTGTCTATTCATGGAATCAAATTAAAAAAAAAAAAAATCTTGTTATGTTCTAAATTATCCTGTCTTTTTCATGTTTACATTAACCTTTCTTCTCATTAAATAATATTTTAGGTTACTAACAGAACGTCCTAGAAACAACTTCTTCCTTTGCTGATTCCTTAAAAAAGATTTTCAACTGCCATTTGTCTTTTTATTAACTGTTATCGTGTCTATTTCATCTCATCTTCAAATATTTGGGAAATTACCACCCCACCCCCCCAAAAAAAAAAAAACAAACGACAACAACAAAACAACCCAGCATTCCAGTGTTTCCCTCCTTTTAGACTTATTTTTGTATATAGGTGATAAGTATAAAGTATACATATATATGTATAAACCAAAACTTAAGCTTGCTTAATGAGTTGTATGTAATTATGGAGGTTTGTTCCTGTTTTTCAAGATAATTTAGTTCATATTTCTCTATTGTTTTGTCTAGTAGAAATTACTAATTTATACCTAAGTGTTGTGATTTTATTTGGAGGCAGATATAGAGTAATAAGTGATACATGTAAAATTAAAATGTAAATTTTCCAGTCAAAATTAGGTCTGTGCCTGTGTGTGAATGAATATATCAGCAGATAGCACTGCATGGTGTCACCCCTGAGCATTGCCAAGTAGTCAAATGGATTGTTGAAGCTAAACAATCTATTAGGGGATTAGGTTGTAAAAAAATAAATTTGATTAGAGGTCATATTCAAGGATTCTTTTCACAATTGTCATATTTTCATACTTCAACAATAAATTCATGTGTTAAGTTTGTCTTGAATACATTTGAATAATACCTGCAATGCAAATTTACCACTTTAATAGTATGCAAAATTTTTGGTATTTTTGTTCAAGTATACAAGTGTTGCAGATTTTGTGTAAGTTAATCAATGGAGATATAAGCACCTAGCCAAAGGATGCAGAAATAGTTCTTTGCTTAAGGTAGAGAGAACACCATCTCTTTCCTTCTATCAGTAGTAAAACCAAAATTTACTTTATGGTTCCATAACACTCTTTATGGACTTACAATGAAAGGTTTTTGTACATGGCTAAAATGTAGTATGTCTTGAAGAAGGGCAGGATTTAGATCCTCTAGGGTGCCAAGTGTCACATTACTTACCAACTTCTGAGGACATGGCCACTACCAAAACGAACCAACACCTTCACAAATGCTTAAGTTGCTGTGGCAGAAGTAGCATGGTACTACTCTGCACTGCTTGGAAGGTAAGGCCATGTCCCTAGCTCATGAATGCGAGAACTGACATAAAATTCAGACATCCCAGAACACTGCCTACAAGCTAGGCACTGCAACCACTGTCCTTTGGTGTCCAATCATATGGTGTTCATATTAATTCTCTGATTTAAGTCCTGTAAACAGGACATCAAACCTTATGCTGTAAGGAACTTGACTTTTTTTTTTTTCTTGTCTTTTGCTTCAGTCCAAACTAACAAAACCTATTTTTATGGACACTATTCCAATCACATATGCTGGTTTGGAAGGAAGGTAGTTTTTTGAAGGGAGGCTAGTTTCTAGTCTTATTACTGATGCTGCATGTCCATGAACAAAAATATTCAATTTATTCTATAGTTTATGTTTGGTTTGTCAAATGATGGGAAGTCACTTTGTTGTAGAGACAGTCAGATTATGATTCCTGCTCCTTCTTGAATTTCAGCCTCTTGTCAATGTAAAATTTATCTCCAGTTCCTTTTAGAATAAAGTCAACTACCCATTGGCTGTTCATTTTGTTTCGGATTCGCTGTGCCGTGTACATTGCCCACTGGGGTACAGGTGCTTACAGACAGCATTGCACAAGTGTGGGTACATTTTGATGACTGCCTGGACCCTGAAGAAATGCAGATGCTCTCCGGCCATGTAGTACTCTAGATAACAAGTCTGATGGAAACCAGTTTAGGTCTTTTCGCATAGTGTTTCAATTACTATGGCTCCTAGAAGCACTATTCACAGACAACTGGATCATTCTTCCTGTAAACATCTCTGGTCTGGCATGGCTGGATATGAGCTCCAGCTAGCCAGCTTACAAGACTCAAGTTGACTCTCCCCAGCCATGCCAGTGCTCTGATTGCAGTTCCGGTGGCACAGAGGATACAGAAGCTCTCAGTACTTCAGGCACTGAGACTTTATCACACCATCCTTGATTAAGTTCTCCATTGTATTCACACCACTGTCTGCAAACCTAACTTTGACAGTCTGAAATACACCATTTCATATTAAAAAAATGTATGTGTGCACACTGTGTTTAGTGCAGGTGTGTGGCTACGTGCCAGTCTTGAGTGAGACTGATTTTTTATGACTTCGGATCTCATGTCCTGCAACATTAAAATTTGTCAAGAGTTCTCAGTAGCAGACAGGAAGACATTCTGAGCTAATATTTTACAGCTCACACAATAGCGACATTTGTTCTGTGATCTTCCAGTAGATTTTCTAAAAACTATCATTTTAGATTAAGAGCATGTGGTTACAAAGAAAAACAACCTTTAGAAATCTATTTACTTTGCTTTTAGTTTGAGACATTCAGTATAAGATGTATATTTTTTTTTAATGTATAAAAATCTAGAGTAAATTTATTAAAAAAAGGAAAAAAAATCTCAAAACCTAACAATTCCAGCATTCTAAGGATGGATCTTACTTTATTTTCTGTGGCAGAAGGAGTGATAACATCTGTATTCTGACTAAAATAAAACTGAACAATTAGAAAGTGAATTCTGATGTGGTAAATGAGGCTTCAGCTATTGCAGGCACACATTCCCTTATTTTATCAGCAGATGCTGATGTTACAAAACCGTAACTAGCAATTGAGCACAGACGTTTATCTTTGTTCAGCACAAAAGCTCAGAAGGGAATAGGCACTTTAACAGAGACACCTCAGTCATCCCTTTCAGTAAGTTCACTGTTCTGACTTTCACACAATATGTCTTTTACAGTTTTCCAGCCACATGTGGTCTGCACATCCTTAAATGTAACCTCAGTTTCCATCAGCACAGACCAGGCAGTAAATGAAAGCTGACCTCGCCTGGCTGAGGCACAGATTTCTGTAGAAGTGGCTCTGCCTTGGGCTTGAGTTATAATGACTCCCACTAGCACCCTGGGCACAGCTTGCTCCATTCTATCTAAGAATCAGACCACAGACAACTACAGTAGATATTTGATGTCTGCAGTATTTTTAATTCTTTCATCACTAATTTCTTATGTACATAA
Source organism: Chloroceryle aenea (assembly GCA_013399075.1). NCBI lineage: Eukaryota > Metazoa > Chordata > Aves > Coraciiformes > Cerylidae > Chloroceryle > Chloroceryle aenea. The sequence goes on from VWZY01013184.1 coordinate 74,391, forward strand.
TGCAATTTTGGCTGATTAAGTAAGAAATTTCAAATTCCTTAGCTTGAAGTAAATTATAAAATATTTTATCATTCTGTGACTGAATTTGATGAACAGGAAGCAAGGGTCACAATGGCAATGTGGTAAATAAGGTGAGTGGCTAAAATTTTCTTCCTGCTATTCAAGGAAAAAAAAAAGAAGAGTTAATGCTGCCCAAATTAAACATGGACTAACTCCATATACATTTGAATATACCACTGAACAGGTTCCCTCTGATCCTTTCCTTTAATGAGGAAATAAAAGTAGTTCTAACTAAAGAGTAAAGTTCAAAGAAGTTCTGTGATTCTCAGAAACCATTTGTGACAGGAGGTTCAAGTTGAATGTTCGAAAAAATTTTTTTACTGTAAGGGTGACAGAGCCCTGGAACAGGCTGCCCAGGGGGGTCGTGGAGTCTCCTTCACTGGAGACATTCAAAACCCGCCTGGACATGTTCCTATGTGATGTACTCTAGGTGGCCCTGCTCTAGCAGGGGGGGTTGGACTAGATGATCTTTCGAGGTCCCTTCCAACCCCTAGGATTCTGTGATTCTGTGATTCTGTGTGACTCGCTGGCTTCTCTCTGCAGAGCCATGTGCTCTAGCTCAGCACAGAAGTACTGTCCTTTAGGGGTTACAAATAGCTGTCAACCCATGCTTGCTGGCCTTCCCCTTGGCATGCTGAAAGTGCAACTCCTATGTGATGTGGATCTCACAGTACAGCGGGATGTGTAGTACAGGAGCGGATGTGTAGAACTGGTGAATGCTGTTTCTATAGCTTGCTTCTGAATTACAGCAACAGTAGAGAATGTCTTCTAATGAGCTTCATAAAGTCCAAGTAATTATTCACTCTATCAAACAAACATATTATGCATACATATATATGTTATGTATCATATATTTGCATTATGTATCATATAGTATGCATTATATACTGTATATTGCTGTGTATTATGTATTGTATAGTATTTATTGTATATTTTATATATTATATGTCATATATCATATATTATAAAAATTACTTGTGAAAATTCCAATTTATCCTAAAGTAGATGAAATAGAATATATTGGGTTTTGGTACATAGGTTGATGTCTCTTAAAATGGATGCAGTGAGGAAATGTACAACTGTGTGAACATGAAAATTATCTACACCCTTTCTGGATTAATGTTTCAATAGCTCTGAACAGATGTAATTTGGATTTACTACATTTGCTGATGGAAGTTTTGTCCAGTATGGGTTTTCCTTTTGCTGCCAGTCTTTTTCTCCACATATTATTTCTTTAAAATTCTTGGTTACAATTGCTGAAAAAAATATCCCAATATGTGAACAGATTGGTGACTGTAAAGTACACATCATGCAAAAATAGTTAGTGGGTGTGTTGTTGCTGTGGCTGTCTCTCTCTGCCCACTTGAGATAATTAGTCATGCTGAAAAACTGGTACAGTTCTGTATGACTGCTATTCATGCAATCCAACTAATGCCAGAAACTGGGATAGTTGAGTATTTGAATTGAGTAGGAAAGCCAAACGAGAATTTTATCTATTTTCTAATGTCCATGATAATGTTGACAGAATTATCTAAATATGAAAGATAACCACATGTTAACATAATTGACATTTAAATCAGAAAGAGCTGCTTCTGTTTCTGGAATAAGAAGTTTGTAAACTAGTCATAAGGTGGGTAGTGCTGGGCAGTAATTCATATATGAAGGAAAGGCTTTTCTAATATCCTTTATAATTAACAAATACTATATCACATAAATATTCTTTTCATATTATTTAAATAGGTCACTGGTGGAAACTAGAGCAGACAACAATACAAAGCACAAGAACCTTTGTGCTCCACCACCTGAACGTCCAATTAGTGGCCTCAGGGTGCCTGTGTCTTACCTACCTACAGATTCTGTTGTACCTTAATCCATATGGTTTCAGACCACACAAGGAAAAATCTTGACCTAGTTAGATTATCCACATCAGACAGGGGATATTACATGTGTTAATCATGTTTCTGTAGGGGACTGGAGGATAAGGACTTGTGCTGTAGGTATGCACCATCCAGGTCTTCCATGGCCTGAGGTATTTTAAATCTGCACCTGTCTCTTTTTCAAGAATAGGTTTTATGTTGTTGTGGTTTTTTGGTTGTTTTGTT
>VWZY01013184.1:76573-136038 GCA_013399075.1 Chloroceryle aenea
TTTTTTTTTTTTTTTCCCAGGTTTTATGGTTTGGTTTTGTTTTATTTGTTTGTTTGTTTGTTTGTTTGTTTTGTCGGGGTCACTGACCTGGGAAGGCTGTGGCTATTCTGAGTAACATTTTTCTCTTTCTGCTAGAAACATTCATAAGAAAAATACGTGCTGAATCTGCATCTCCCACAGCACGCTCTGCCATGCAACACTGCTGAGATGCCTTGAAAAAAGCATGAATGACCAGTGTCATAACAGTGTCATAACCAGAGTAATAAAGGATTATGTTTCGAAACACAAACTTTCAGCCTGAGATTCCTGAGAACAAAGGGACATCACAAATGCCTCAACCACTCTTGAACACAGTTTTATATTTAAGTCACATAAGGGTTTTTAGGATCCCAGTTGAAAGATCACTAAATCCTAGCTTGTGTTCCTACTTTTTTGTTCTGACTATATCATATTTCATACTAAATGACCTGATTTATTATTTACTTCATGAAAATTGAAATGTGAAGGTTCACACTTTTCCTTCAGCTTTTGAATGTTAAGAGTGCCAGAAGCAAAGTGCTTAGCTGGTATTGTAAACAAATTGTTTAAATGGAGTATAAGTACCTAAAATTACCTACAGGAGTTTTCAGATTCACCAAGTGAAACTTTATTTTTATTAACTTGGTGGAAATAATGCACAAGTTATCATACCTCAGCTAAGTCACAATATCTTACTGTGAGTATCCTCTTAGCATGTGGCAAACACAAGATAATGCAATTTGGTTGAACTTCCTCTTATTTTATGTCCTAATAATATCTATGCAGACAGATAGAGTAAATCAGCCATAACTTCATTTCAAATCTGAGTCTATGGAAGCTGGTGAACTGCAGCTCTGACTAATTTAAGCTGAAGAGAAAGGCTGATGTAATAACTCTAACAGATAGGTAAAAAACTAATAATGATGAGTTAGGTGTGAAAGAGATGAAATGATAAAAAAAAAACCCAAAATTTGTGATCTAATAGCTGCAGCTCGTGGTTTATGCTTTACTTTTTGGTTTGGTTTGGTTTTTTGTTTGGTTGTGGTTTGTTTTTTTTTTTTTTGTTATGCCCTCCTCATATTTAGAACTTAGTTTGTTAGCAGAGAATTTCCCATTTTTCTGCTGCCACCAATTATCACTCCGAACTTTTCAATAGCATTTGGAGCTGATTTTCTCCTGTGCTCTTGCTACCAATCTAGTTTTGATTTCATTTCTTCAGACTTTTTTTAAAGGGAAGTATTGCTAGAAATACCTGGTGGGAATGCCTGAACCATTTGTTTCAGGTAAAGAAAGCAATTTGATGTGACTTAATTGGTCAAAATAGAAAATCTGTAGTACACTGTAAAGTTCCTTGTTGGATGTGTCTGGAGGAAGTTTTCATTATTTGCAGATAAACAGAAACAGATGTCTACTGTAAGGTGTGGCTCTCAAAAATTCTCAAATGGAAAAAAAATATAATTTAACAGTTGACAATGTGGTGCAAAACATTTTAAGTGCTGTTGACTTTATTGATCACCATAAATAGCAGTGCTGCTGTGCAAATTAAAGGAATACTATTGACCTCAAAACCTCAGATATGTAATGAAAAGTTTCAATGGTGCCTAGAGCAGATGAAATGAACCATCTAAATTGAAAGGTGAGCTAAAATTTGTTAGAAAAAAAAAATAACATTGCTTCACTGTCTCAGGGAATGAAAAATATTCCACTCTTGAAAGATTTATTAATGGATATAGAAAGAAGTCTTCAGCAAAGAATGCTTAGCTTTTACTGGAGAGAATGACTGAGAAAATATCTCAGGCTGTACCATGTGTACTTCACCTCTTTTAAAGTTATTTGAGTGGTATTGCTTTGATGATCTAACATAAACACCAATACACAGTTACACTACCTACCAAGCTGCTCTATCAATCCCCATTTGTCCTCCTCTCAGCTGGACCAGAGGGAAGAAAATAAGATGAAACTTGTAGGTTAAGGCAAAGGCAGTTTAATGAAAAGCAAGGAAAGGCTGCGCATGTGGAAGCCAAAGAAAACAAAGATTTGTTATCTAGTTAGTATCAGCAGATGATTTCTGGCCCCTTTTCCAGGAAGCAGGACTCCAAAAGTGTATTGGTTGCTCCAGAGGACAAGCGGATGCCCCCCCCCCTCCTCACCCTTTTCCTAGCTTTGATTATTAAGCTGACATCATGTGGAATGGAATATCCCTTTCGTCAGTCTGGGACAGCTGTCACAGTTGTGTCCCCTCCCAAGATATTGTCCAACCCATCCAGATGTGGAAGGAATGTTGGAAAAACAGCCTTTGTGTTGTGCAAGCCCTGCTCAGCAGTAGCCACAACACGGGTGTTTTATCAACACCTTACTACTACAAAGCACAGCTGGTTGAGGGCTGCTATGGATAAAATTAGCTCTATCTCAGTCAGACCAAATACAATGAGAATGACAAGTATGAAGAGAAAGTGCCCCAAATTGCTAGGATCTTGGCCTAAGACCTGGAAGACATAGACTTGTTTTCCTGCTGCCTTGAAAGCTCTCAGTAAAACTGTTTTCTCCATGCTTCTTCCCTGTATATAAAACAGTTGCTAAGTGAGATACAGTAACAAAGACATGCAGAACACATATCTGGAAATTATGGAAAAAAATTCTACCACTACTTTAAAAATATATATATATATAAGAAGTACTAATATATGTAGCCTGACATCTACAGACATCGACTTTTATAAGTTTTTGAGAGATAAAAGCAACTCTCCTAAGTAGGAGTAATCTTGATATTCACTTTCCTGATTTGATTATGATGAAGGGAACATAAGAGTACACTGAAAAAGGAATGGTTACAATAACACAGAGTGCACAAGAACTGAATGAACGAAACAGTAAAATCTGGGCAATTGCAATGACTGACTCATTTTCCAAAAATATGTGCATGGTATGTAATAAAAGTCAACAGATAAATCACCAAGTAGAATGACTGTAAACAACACACTGCTGTCTTTCACTGCTTCCTATGTAAAACTTTTCAGAGAACAGAAATCAGATATTCATGTACATTGCTTCATCACAAGTTAAATCCAACAATTAGCTGCTATACTGATGTCCTGCCATACTTTATTAGTAACTAAGATAAAATAATAATGTACCATCCAAACAGTAAGTACAGCTCTGAGGTTTTTGTTTTGCTTTTCACTTGTCTCCCTTTCTCTATTTCAATCTCATTGTCTATAATCTTACCAGGACAACTGTACTTCATTTCTCTATTACTGAACTTATACTTTGAACTTATAGTGCTGCAGATGGCAGTACTATTGATCAAAGGATTGCTCAAGCCTGAAATGGTATCAGGAAAAAAACAACAGGTTTGCTTTAAATGTAGACATGAAAGCACAGAGAAGAATAATGCACATTCGTATCAAGCACTATCATCCAAGCTTAAGAACATGTTTGGTTTTGAACACTCTGGACCAATTGGTTAATCATTTGGGGGGAATTAAGAAAACAGTAAAAGAAATCCCATACTTGGAATACTTGGGATATTATGGCTTGAGGTTACTGATGTACTGATGTAATTCACAAAACTGAAAACTTTATTTTATGTACATCAGAGTGAGCTTCCAGTCATGGTGTTTTCTTAATAAAGCCTTTTCTCTCATTTTCAGCAATCAGTGATGTGATAAAGGTATTTTTTTCTTGTTTCTATATTGTGATGGTGCTGAATTGTTATCCATAAAACTTACATATTCTCTTTAATTCTCATTTTAATATTTTTAGCTTCTGAGATTTGAACTAAGCAATATAAATTAAAGGAGAATTGTGATGGGTTTATTAGGAAATATTCTTATGACATTTTGACCAACTTTATGATCTTCTCTAATGAAATGACTGGCTTGATAGATAAGGGGACAACAATGGATATTGTCTACCTTGACTTCAGTAAGGTTTTCTTTCATAAGATCCTCATAGAAAAACTGAAGTCTGGGCTGGATGAGCAGACAGCGAGATGGATTGGAAACTGACTCAATTATTAGATCCAGAGGGTGGCAATCAGTAGTACAAAGTCTGGGGGTCAGTAGCTAACAATACCCCAGGGTACAATACTGCGTCCAGTTCAGTTCTTACTTTAATGATCTGGATGACGGAGCAGAGTGTACCATATGCAAGTCCACAAATGACACAAAACTGGTCTGAGCAGCTGATAAACCAGAAGATTGTGCTGCCAGTCAGGTGGACCTTGACAGGCTGGAGAGATGGGCTGACAGGAAACTCATGAAGTTCAGCAAGGAGAGATGCAAAGTCCTGCACCTGGGGAGGAAAAATGCCATGCAACAGCAAATGCTGGAGGCCAGCTAGCCAGAAAGATGCTTTGTAGAAAAAGTCCTAGGGGCCATGGCTGACACTAATATGAGACTGCTGCTTTTGATCTCTTGTTTGCTCTTGGACTGCTCCACCTCCAGTCCTCTGAAGGACCTGCTCTCATTGCTCTTACTTCCATGCTCTGCTCTTCTATGTCATGCACTGGATATGTCATGGCCCTACCTCACTCAGGAAAGTAATTCTGGAGGGGTTTGATAATGTGCCCTTTCCAAAAGAATACATGTGCATTCCAGGAGAACAATCTTCTTCATCTGGGAAGGGGAAATACCGTTGTTCTTGTCTAGACGTGTATAGATCCTCTTTGCTTAAATATTCCCTGTGGATATGAGCAATACTGGAGTTGGTAATACTACCTTTCATATAAGTGAAGAGTCAGTCAGACATGTAATCTGTTCATGTTCTAGTAATTGCATTGATTTGAATGTGCATGTGTTAAATATGATAATGTTCATTAAAACATGTTGGGCTTTCTGATTCATAAATTATATACTACAGTTATCTTTAAAACTCCATATATATGCATTCATAAATCTGCTCACTTGTTACCTGTCATAGTTCATTACAGAATGAAAAGATGGAGTGTTTAACTGCAGTGATCCACTGAACACTGTGTGTCTCAAATTCACACTGGAATTTAACAGGTCCCAAACTAGCTTAATTCTAAACTTTAGAAAAAAGACAGGAGCTGTGACCACTTAAAACAAATGCTGTGTCATGGTGATAAGAGTTTGAAGTCCTCTACTGACAATAACAATATCAATATTCAAGACCTATTCTCTTCGTAGAGTGGCCATAATTTCTGTCACTTTTCACAAAATACCTGGGCTAAGCAGAGAAATTTACTGGTCTCATTCAGCTCCATTGTCAGCCCCCAATTTCTTTTTTCAACCTCACTAGCCTGACACTTAAAAAAAAAATATTTTTCCTTGCAATATTTTCTGGAGAAACATTTATTTTGGCGACATTAACCACAAGTTACTTCTAAGTGTAGTATGTATTATGGTTAAATGAAAAAAAAAATATTGTGGTTATTTATTCTTCTGTGTTAGTAAACTTGCCATACATGATGGTGACACTGGAGAGGAGGAAACACTCGAATGGATTGCAAAATGACAAATTGTGAATCATTTTACTATTTGTGCTTACACTACTTGACAATCATAAACATAGAATATGAAACTATACACTTTAGTAGTTGAAGGGAATTTTGACCATATTTTAGACTTTGTTTAACAAAGTGAACATTTGTATTTTTTAAATTAGTAAACACATATGCTAATCAAAGGTACCAGTCTGTGACTGAACTTTTTAGAAGCTTACACTTCAGTGGTAATTTCATTGAGAAGCTTCCCGATTTTGGTCTATGAGAATCTCAGTTGATTTAACTAGTTAACATTACTAATTAAATCTGCCTCATAATATAAAAAACCAGACATTCAAATTCTTACTCATTGACAAAATAGTGTACTCTTTAAAGTAATGCATCCAAGTTTTCTTTTTGTTTCTTTATTACTTCCTTTGGACAGAAGGTCCTTTTCACTAACCACAAACTTGCAAGAGACCCTCAGTTTTTGCCTGCCAGTAAGCATTTTATTTTAATATCGTAGTACTGTTCAGTAGTTCACTTGATATCTAAAGTAGAGAATTCTGGAAAGAAAAACAGATGCAGAAAATCAGAGCCAGTTCCCTCCTGTGATAGTTTCCAAGACAACTAGACAAGAAGGGAAAGTCTAATATGCTTTTAGATGCTTTATATGGGGCAAACTTAAAAAAAAAGAAATTGAATTACTTGGCCACAGAGAAAGGAATGGAATGTAAAAGAAACAGTACTTAATCTCCAGAATCTCCAGTGTTTTCAAGAAAGTAAGAGGAGTAAAATTATTCCATGCTGTTCAGCTGCTCAAGCTGTAAGAATGTAGCTTACCGTAAGGGCACTAGTTTTTTAATAAGCGTCTCCTTCCAGTGTAATTATAAAATACCTGCTAATGTGACTTAAACTAGCCTGAAAACTTGATTGGAACAGATGTATGCCTGTACATTTTTTCTACTTTGTTAAAATCCTGTATTTCACCAACGTTTTCTTCCACAAATGTTCCAAAAGATTTTAATCAGGTATTACATTTGGCTTCCTGTAGGCAATCACATTTTTTTTCTGACAGGTAATATTTGACCTAAAAATGTCAGCTCCAGAATTCAAGATATGGTATCACCTGTAGGTAACAAGTGTAACAAGTATTAGCAGTTGCCAAATATCTATCCTAATCAGAAGCAAGCGCGTAGCCTTTATATTTTGTAAAGTTCCCAACTTTTATTTAAATATTCAGAGCTTCTGAAACATGATCTTAAAGCTTCCAAAGTGAAGTCTGAAAGAAAAAAAAAACAGCCTCACAAGCTATTTTCAAGAATTCTGGAGAGCAATCAAATATTCCTGAGTATAATGTTATTTACATTTTAGTTGGAATGAAGTAATAAGATCAACAGAAAAAAAAAAAAAAAAACAACAAAAAACTCTTTGAACTTTTCTTAAAGGGCTACATTTTGATTTGCTTTCATTGGTGCAGACTTGGAAACTACAACACAGAATGCACTGGCTGTAACTTTTAAACTATTAATTTTGCTCTAGTCGAGTCACACTATAATCTGCCAGAATTTTTTAAATCTGTTGCTTAAAGCCCCAGAGTGGATAGGAAAAAAGTAAGCAAGGAATCTTCAAATTTCATGTGATTTTTTTCATGTTGTTTAAAATCCACCTCAGAACCTAGGAGACTGTTCAGCAGTTAGACATTAAAACAAACCTAGATCCAACAATTAAGGTAAGGGGAGGGTGTGAACTAAGTGAAAGATGGCAGAACTTTTAAATCTGTTTGTTCTTGGTCCAATGTATATATGTTGTTTCCCGTATGCTTTGTTTAAGAAAGTGCAGCCGGGCAACAGGAAGGAGGTCTGCTAGCTTATGTGTTCTGGCTGTGAGTGGGCAAAGCAGAGGCTCCTGGAGACAGGGAAAATTTACTCTGTAAGGATAAATGATAATGTTCATCTGGGAAAAAAATTCTGCAGTGCAGAAGAAAACTAAGAGACGTGTCAAGGAAGGATTCTCTAACACAAAAGAAGTCTTCAAAAAGGAGCTACAACAAATGTGAGAAGTAATTAAAAGAAGATTAACTGCAAAAAAGACAGACACAGTAGTTGCAAAGGGAGGGCCATAGAGAGGCAAGGAAGAAGGAGGTGAATTTTTTCAAGACTTCAGTCTTGTCCTACTCAGCAGATCTGTTGGTTGGTTGTTGGTTTGTTTTTTTTTTTCCTATTTCTATGATACAGCTAAATTTTCGAAAGGAAAATAGTAATACAATTGGGAATTTTTTTGACATTGTTTGGCTGGTCACTTCAAGGAAACTAAGGAATAAAGAGAAGTTAATCTCAAAGCAGTTTCTGGCTCTTGAACTTTCTTAGGTTTTATTGGTAGGCAGCACACTGTATAAAAATACCATCATATTGTGCTCATCTTCAAAAATCAAAAATCAAAAACCAGATCATACAAGTCCCAGAATCTAAGTTTATAACCTAAGAAGGACATCTGACCTTCTCATAACTTTCAGCTTTCAGAAATGCACTAAAATTATAGAAGGTTCAGAGCAACACATGCAGTCTGAAGGACAAACATAAAAACTTACACAAACCTACCTGGAGTGATCCCTGATGGTTTTTTTTGCTTCTCACTGGTCTTCTGGATGCATGGATACTTATCCACCTTGGAATGCAGCATAAGCATTTTGATATGTGTCATTCTCTGCCTGAGCAGTTTGAGGGCTGGAGAATCTTGCTGTGAAAACATCCACACTGTAGTCAGACATCTTTCTCCTGGAATAGACTTATAAAAAACTGGGAGATTGTGGTAAATCTAAAATATATAATCTATTCCTATCTTGACATTTTCACCCTTCAGTGCAAAAGACTCAGCAAGGAAATAGGTTTTCACTATGCAAAGTATCAGGGTATAGAAAAATATCACCGAATAGAAACTATAGCTAATACACACTTTCTGGTAAATTATACTACTTAAGAACTGCATTACTAAATGGCTACTGATATGGTTACACCTCACTGATTCTAATTCTTTGCTTCCTGTTCAGTGTTGCATTATTTATCTGATGAACAGTTCAAAGGGACAAACAGTTCCTTTTCATTTTCAAAAAGTCAAAAGATAAATGATATTAGAAAGACTGTTAGCTTTTTAACTTTGTTTACTCAAACACTGCAGTATTGAAATAAAATTAATAAAATGATAGTTTTAATTCTACTACTACATTTCATTACTAATCCATTTTCATTTGTACACACTTCTCCTACTGACGTCTTATGAAAGTACTATGTTAAGGAACACTGTAGTGGAAAAAAAAAAAAAAAACTTCATCAGTCCAAACACCATTTTTCACTACTATTATTCAGCTGAAGTTAAAGTAAAGCTGAAAATAGTTACGTACATTTCACGTATTTTTTGCCAGGGTCATACTTTGCTAAATCCAACTGTAATGTGATCCTGGAAAATTGATGTACATGTATCAATATCCATATTAAAAGGATTAATCAGTAAAGCTAAAATAATTGGACAATAATATATGTGAAATTGAAGTAGTATGGAAGAGATCAGCAAGAGATGAAAATTGTGGCTAAACCATGACTTTGCATTAGTAATCCTCTAATTCAGGATATGTTCTGAGAAAGATGAGTCAAGGGATTTAAAATTAAGGCGAATGAGATTTAGTCTTTAAAGCAACTATTTCTCAATCAGTACTGTTATCAAGCCATAGCATGAAAGGGTGTGGAAAAACATATCAGAGAGTGTCTAGAAATCATAAGAAAAAATCTATTGATTCTGATTTTTACGTTCCACAGAAGTATGGAAAGGAGAATGTAATTGACTTCACTCCCAACATAAACTTAAGCATCTATTGCTGGTGCTTGAAGAAATGACTTATCAAGTCTGTTTTAACTGAGACAACATTTGGTATTTCTGATTGTCAGAGGATCTAAAAGTTTTCAAAGTCACAATCATGTTTCTTTCATTCTTGTACTTTCAGTGACTTCTGAAAAATTCTTCTTTTTTTTCTGTCACATTTTCTTTCTTTCGAAGTTCTAGATACAGCAAGCCAAATCTATAAATTTGTAAAGATCAGGTGCCTGAACTTTTATTGTTCAGGTTCTGAAAATATTCTGCTTCTCTGCTGTCGCATGACATTTTTTTTTGAAAGGCATGTAATGCAGGCTGACTTATCTGAGTGCAAAATGATGAAAAAATATGAGAAAAATTAAACATTATGGCTGTGGCTATCGCTCTGACACAGCTTCTTTGGAAAAAGAAGTAATACTTGAATATTACAACAAATCTACAGTCCAACTCATATGCTTTCCATATTCTGTCTGATTCATTTGTTTGGTTTGGTTTTAATTTAGAAAGGCAGCTGTATCATAGCATGGCTCATATATCAGTCACATGGATTTACCTGACTGTTTCAGCTGAATAGAGAACTGACTATTAGTAAGCAAGGAGCAAGGGCATGATGAAGCTCTTATTTAGGAACTTGAAATGGTTGTGTTGAGCATTGAGACCCCAATGGGGGAAGTGGAATTCCTGAGATAACAAATAAACCTACAATGAAGAAAACTCTGTCAGAGATCTCCCTGCTGAACACCAGCATTTTGTAGTTCATATCTCATCTACTTTGGAAAAGAATGTAGCTCACCATGAACTTTGAGTTCATCTTTTGATCTATGTACCATATTTTGACAGATATAAGACTAAGAAATCTTCTGTCAAAGTATGTCCATGTCTCTGTTATTCCTCAAAATATATAACCAAATCAGAATCTTAAAAGCTCTGAAGAATTTCTAGGTATTTGATCCTCCGTCAACTGGAAATGTGTGAATAATCATAAAATATTCTGACAAGTCACTTGCTATACATATAGATATGGGGGATTTTAAATTTTATTACAGACTATTTTAGCAAAAATGAACCATTTGTAATATCACCATATTAAAATGTAAAATACAGAAATGTATAACACAACTTTAATTTTAACCATATTCTTAATTGTTATAGTGATACAGTTTACTATATTCTCTGTTACATGATTGCAATAAATACAGAGAGATTACTGAAACTTGTATAAATACTTCACAGATTCCTTTTACCCTTTAAACTATGATCACATCAAGTTTCTTTTCAGCTGGGATTATTGCCCTATTATAAACCATGTGCCTGAGCAGCCCTGTAAAACTGGTGCAGAGATAAATCTGTAACATAATATGATACCTAGCACCTTACCATAAATAAGCAATAAGGAGTAACTAGATTGAATGATAGTCTATTATACAAATCAGACAATCAGCTTAGAAAGGAGCTGAAGCAACGAATACTCATCTGGGTCATTCTTTGCCAAGTGCTAGATTTTTCTCTGTAGTCAATTTCCCAAGTTCTAAATCACTCGCTTTATCCTTTCTGACTGGAAGCTCTGGTTATTTCCTCACCATTCATTTGTTCTGACACTCAGCTTAAATTTACTTTTTCTTAGTTTCTTATCATTATTCTCAGTTATTCTGACAGTGTTTATGAAAGCAAACTTTATGAAACTTAAAATAAAGAGTGGAAGAATGAACTTTCTTTGCATGTTTCTGTTAAAAGTGCCAGCCTTCAGAACTTCACAGTATTACCCTAGAAAAGACCTCTGAAATTATCTTCTAAAATGTATTAAATCACAGCAAAGTACCTGTAAGCTTCACACAAATACACACATGCATACACACCTCTGTATATTTTCAGAAATCCAGTTATCCTTACTCCCTGGTAATTTTAAGGTAAGTGCAAATTATGAAAATTGATGCTTTTCTTCCACCTATAGAATTTTCCCAGTAATAAACAAACTGTATATAAGAACAGGATTTACCAAAACAGCTATATTTTTCTTCCCAATGGAATAAGAAATCTCCCTTGTTCATATTCACATAAGCAGATTTGGTGAAAATGGATGTGAATGTTGGTTACTGTTAAATCGTGATGCGTAAGCAGTACAGAGAAGTCAGAGAGAATGAAAGTGGCCTCTTAGGATCTCTGACAAAAGACAGTGAGGAGTTATTTTAGCTCTTGTGAATTTGATGTGTGTGTGATACGCTCTGTCTACTTTGCCTCCTATCCATTGTAAGAAATGTAGTCATAATAAAGAATATGCCAGAAATATTGTTTGCATAGAAACACATGGTTACTGAAAGTTTGCTCAGTTCAGAATATACTTGGGGCTGGTTTATGATGTTAGGGCTAGAAATAAGAACAAAACCAGATTAGCACTGTCATTTATTGCCTGGGCTTGAGAAAACATTCAATGTGACTTGCATTTTTTAGGGTCTATTGTACTTCATTTTTTCTTTTGAATATCTATTTAACATAACAAGCCCTGGTATTTACATTATGCGGAGTCATTTATTTCTCTTTCACTCTTTGCTATTGTATAAACAATTAGAGTTTTGGTGGAATTCTTTGGTGGAATACCAAATTTTATATTGTGTAAGCCAAATTTTATATAAATTTACAAAAAGACAAGCTTTATTACATTTTACACATTTTATCTATTATACAGTTCCATGTTGCTAAATTAATAACATTATCCTGATATAACAAAACCAGGCTTTGAACACTAAAAGTATTGCACATTTAAAGAGAGAAATTTTCTTTTCAATTTTAAGTTGGAAGAATATAGTTTGAAACCAAGAAAACTTTGTATATATATATGTATTTTGTATATACAGAGTTTGTTTTAAAAGAGATGGAAATCACAGAAGTATTTTGCATAATTGTCTTTTACTTTTGAAGCAATCTGAAAGACCAAGAAAGTTCTACTTTTTAAAAGTTATATTGAAGTTAGTAAATAACAAATAATAAAAAACCTCTTCTTATTTAGAATGAAAAAAACCCTAAACTTTACAATGGGAATTAATCACAAAAAAAAACAAACCAAACCAAACTCAGAAGCAAACCAAACCAAAAACTAGATAGGATAATGCATCAAGATAATTCATGCTCTTATGTTCAACTATAAATTTCAGCATAAATTTGTAATTTTGCAGAGACTTAACTTCTTTCAGTCTCCACTGTATTTAGATTCCTTTTAAATAGCCACTGAGAGTGACACAAGTTCATATTACTCTCCATTAGCTTCTCTGTTTTGATGTAGTGCAATACCTTCCAAAGTATTTGTGTATATACACATTTGTATATTTGTGTATACACATTTGTGCATAACCTTGGATAAAGTTTAGAAACTAATTAAAATTGTATTGGAATATGGATACAAATGTGCTAATGCTTGAGTATCCAAACTTCTATACCTTGAATTATGCTGAAAAAAAAAACCCTTAAAAAGGGGTTTTGAACTACAACAGCAACACCCCCAAACAAACAGGGGACAATACACAAAACTTTGCCTCCTCAAACAAAAAGTAACAGCTGTCTCCGATTTCCTCCTTGTGTGCTTGTCATTTCATAGAATCATAGAATCATAGAACGGTAGGGGTTAGAAGGGACCTCTGGAGATCATCTAGTCCAACCCCCCTGTCCACTCAGGAACACTTGGGGCATGCCACACAGAAAGAGATACAGGTGGGTCTTGAAAGTCTCTAGAGAAGGAGACTCCACAACCTCTCTGGGCAGCCTGTTCCAGTGCTGTCACTCTCGCAGTGAAGAAGTTTTTCCCCATGTTGAGGTGTGTTTCACCTTGTTACCATTACCTCCCGTCCTATCACAGGGCACCACTGAAAAGAGACTGGCCCCTTCTACTAGACACTCACCCTTCAGATATTTGTAAACATTAATAAGATTCCCCTCTCAGTCTTCTCTTTTCCAGGCTAAACAGTCCCAGGGATTTCAGCCTTTTCTCAGAAGAGGGATGTTCCAGTCCCTTCATCATCTCTGTAGCTCTCCATTGGACTGTCTATCTAGTATTTTCCTGTCCCTCTTGAACTGAGGAGACCAGCACTGAACACAATACTCCAAAGGTGGTCTCACTAGTACAGCATAGAGCAGGGGGAGAACCTCCATTGCCCTGCTGGCCACACTCTTCTTTATGCACCCAAGGATACCATTTGCCTTCCTGGCCACAAGGGCACATTGCTGTTCCATGCATAACTTACTGTCCACCAGGATGCCAAGGTCCCTCTACATGGACTGCTTTCCAATGGGTTTACCCTAACATGTACCAGTACATCGTGTTGTTCCTCCCCACATGTAGTACTCTACACTTCTTCTTGTTGAACTTCGTAGGTTTGCTTTTGCCCAGCTCTCCAGTCTGTCCAGATCTTGCTTTCCAGTGTATCAGCCACTCCTCCCAATTTAGTATCAGCAGCAAACAGTTTATGGACAGAAAATGTTGACTACTTGTCTTTTGTAACCTTCTGAGTGTCAGAATCAATACGGATTGAAGTTAAAGAAACATTTCACTGGAAAAGTAATTCAGAACAGCTGTTATTCTTTCTGAAGCATACAGATGATCAGACTACTTCTATCTTGATACATCTTTCTTCTAGCATAACAACGAAGGACCGGGACTCAAGAATGGCCAGACTGATTTTTCATCAGAAGAGAAAGTTGCAAATTCTGTTAACTTCTCATTACATTAATTGCAAGACACAACAAAACATGAATTGTTTTGTCCTCACTCATCTTTAATGCAGCACCTCTGGTAGACGATTCTACATTTTGAAGCTTTTATCTTGAAAATGCTTTTTTTTTGGTGCATTTCTTACAATGTCAGAAATTCCGTAAGAGGGAAGAAAAGGATTTATAAAATACACTCTTTGCACTTCAGTTGAGTGAAATATCATTTTGCCCTTGGCAGCAAAGGTGAATCATCAAAGCTATCTACTAGATAAATATATATGCCCCTACAGGTAAGGCAAATTAAAACTAATGCATGCTACAACTCACTGAAAGAGCTCTTTTCATTTACAACTTTGTGCTAAGAGATAGGTGAGGGCTGAAGCAAAACTGGATTGATTCAATTCCAACTTGTCAGTTGTTGTTTTCTCCATATGTACAGAAGCTCAGGGCTATGCAGGTCAACAGAGAAGGGACAGCTGTGTGTCTTCTGGAGATAGAGTATGCTTCAACCCAGAGGCAATTGTTTCTTACAACACACAGGGTGGTCACTGTGACCTTTTCTACTTCTGCCCCTTATTCTGGCAAGACAAAAGTTTCTATGTTACACTGTTTCTGTTGCAGTGGTGTCAAAAGCTCAGAACCCTGGAAATTACTCATGCAGTCAGAGACCAGAACAGCAGGTTAAAATAGTGCCCTGAATCAAATTAGTGTATCAAATTACAGCAGCAAGGGAGAAAAACTTTTTAACAGATTATTAAAAGCAGGTAAATATGGACCTGGATATACCTGCACATGAGCACATACTTATGTTTTAATGGCCAAGAATACTTGACTTCACTCTTACTTTGCTTTTATGTTGAACCTGTAGGATACTAGTTATTAAAATCATAGAACTGTTGAGGTTGGAAGTGATCTCTGGATGTCATACAGTCCAACTGCTATTAGACCAGGTTGCTCCAGGCATTTTCAACCTTAACCTTATTAGCATTACCATCTCATTGTTATGACATGGAGGAACAGCCAAATGAGCTTTATATAATCTTCTGCTTAAAGGGGTTTTCTACTTATTAATTACCCTTGCCTTAGAAGCAGAGTCTTCTAATAGCAAGTGGGTGCACTAAAATACAACTAACTAATGTTACTGATTATAGTGCTTCTTATGTCAGTATTTATGTATGTGCAATGCAGATGGTGTAGGCGATGGGATTGTTTTTTCAGCTACTTTCAATTTACATTCTTGGGCCTTTTATGATACTAAAAGTATTAGTTTATTTAAAATATACAGGATTCAAAATCTATAGGAAGTGATTCAACTGCTTAAAAATAGACATCTAGTGACATTTTAGGTACCCTAGGCCTGTCTGTTCTCCCTGCATGCAGCTACCAGTGAGGTCATGTATGATGTGCCACAGTTCACATGTCCTATTTGTCAATTCCCCTCAGGACTCCTCCTATAGCCTATAAGGTGGCAGTGAGTACTTCTGTGTAGGATGTTGGATACTTCTGTGTAGTTTAAGGATTAACTTCAGCAGGCAGTCAAGCACCACACTACTGCTTGCTTACTCCCCCTGACTGGGATGAGAGAGACAGTTGAAAGGGTAACAGTGTGAAAACTTCTGGGTTGAGATAAAGGCAGTTTATTAGGGAAGGCAAAAGCTGCATGCCAAAGCAAGGCAAAGGAATTAATTTACTACTTCCTATTGGCAGGCAGGTGTTCAATCACTTCCAGGAAAGGAGGGCTTCCTCACATGCAATGGTTACTTGGGAATTTAAATACCATAGTCCCTCTGTCCCATCCATATTTACCCCAGCTTTTATGCTGAGCACAACACCATGGAATGGTTTATTACATTGGAAACGGAATATGAAATATCCCTCTGGTCTGCCTAGGCCAGCTGTTACAGCTGTGTCCTCTCACAACCTCTTGTGCACCCCCAACCTACTTGCAGATGGGGTGATGTGAAAAGCAGGAAAGGCCTTGACTCTGTGTAAGCACTGCTCAGCAACACCTAAAACATCAACCTGTTACCAGCACTGTTTTGGTCACAAATCCAAATTTCATACAAGCTACTACACAGAAAAATAACTCTATCCCATCCCAAACCAGTAAACTTAATAAATGTTATAACTTCTGTGTGGGTAGACAATTTGTACATATTTTTTACCAGAGTTAAAAGGTTCAGAATGGGATTCTCAAAAGTCAACAGGCAGAACAGGGTTCTCTTAAATACTATTCATCCCACTTTCCTTTGCTGTTCAGTGTGTAGAAGAGTCCTCCTGGATTTCAGAAGTACACAGGAATGCACTTTGACCATCTCAAGGAGGTAAAACTCATGCAAAAGCCATTACACAGATACACATTTTCTAACTGGATTTTCAAAGAACTGTGTGGCTTGCTAATTGTGACATTCCTCATGCATTTAGCGAAAAGGGCAAGCACTATCTTTGCTGCATGGATGCAGTGAAGACTTGCAAGATCCATATGTTTCCACTATTTGTTGCTTATATGGGAAGTATTAGTAACTTTAGCAAATTTTGTGATATAAGGCATTTTTTTTCTCATCAATCATATGATAGGTGGAGTTTACATTGTTGGGTTTGTCTTCGATATTTGTTTTGCTGCTTAAAACTTGAGGTGCTGAAAACAAATCATTACCTAAGAAACCTCAGCCTTCATTTAAAAGCAAAAAGTTTTCTAGCCTTCCAGACTGAGCATTAGTTGGAGGATAAGCATTCCCAGTGAGCTACAAAAACAAACAAACTCACTAACCATGACAATGTACTCTCTTCCAGACCTCATCTTTTGGGTGGGATGGGAACAAGTTGTGGCCTCTCAGTGCCTGTGGCTGACAATACTGAATTGAAACCTCATAAGAAGATTTTACCCACATAATGTGTTAAACCTTATTTGTGAACAAAAAGTATTTTAAACTAGCATAGGTACCTTAAGGTAATTACAGCTATGAAGCTGCAGCATGGTCTGTAAGTTTGTCATCTTTTTAGACAGTTCTCTAGCTTCTGTTTTCCTCCTTACTCATATATCAAGTTCTGAATTTTGCTAATAAGATCATCAGGGACTACGGTACTATCTTTCAGTTTACTAATACAATGTGTACTTTTGTTCTTACTAGAATGAATGAATAAGCAAAAATGTAAAAGTCATTCACATATTTCTTTCCATTTATATCTATTTGTATTATTCTGAAGAATAATTCTGCTTTCGGAAAACCTCAGTCCCAACTCTAAAAAAGTCAAATCAGGCTTCTGGGATATAGCAGTCACTGTGTTTTCTCATGCCTCGCCTTGTCTGAGGTAACTTCCTTCCTGTGCGATAGTTATCAGCACTGTGCATGCTGTTCCTGATAGGATATTATCAGCATTTTAGAACTGTGGAAGTACTGTTGTTTGTTTTATAGAGCTGTTCTTCTGTTAATGCAGTCTTCAATACCTGTCTTGATTATTTCACTGCTGTTAAGATTAGAAACTAACAGATAATATCAGCTTTATCATACAATTAATTGGCTGAAATATTTGAAATGACTGATACAGGATGAGAAGAGAAAATTAAATACTCATGAAAATTCATAAGCTGAAATTTGAGCAAAGTGGATGTACACCACATACTGAATAAAATAATGTTTCTCTAACTTTTTCAATTATAAAATGCCCTGAAGGTTATGGACTTAAATTGTAATGCCTGCTTCTGAGAATTACCAAGGCTTTCTTGAGCTTCAAACAACATATTAAATATACAGATTTTGGGTTTTTTTGCTCAGTTTAATTAATTAGAACATATAGAATTTGTGAAGCATCTAAATCACATGAATGATAAAATAAATAATAATTAACCCTATCAAAGTTGTGTCCAACTCAGAATACATGATTTAAAAAAAAACAAACCCTGAATTAAGACCAGTAAATCTTCATAAAATCTATGTTAAAGTTTACAGCTGATATTTAAATACAGGAGATCAATTTGCTAATGGAAAGCTGAATCACAAGCTTTTCATTGACTGCAATTTCAAACAGTAAGGACAAACATAAAAGAAAAATACAAACAGAAGGAAAAAACATCAAGGAGGTAATAGGGAGTAGATAATGCTGAGGATGTCAAAGAGCTTTATGTCTCTTTTAAATCAGTCTTCACTAAAACTAGTTTGATTATAAAGAAGTGATATTACGGACAAATAAAAAAGGATAAATTGCCACCCATAACAAACAAGGAAAGGATTAGACAATGCTTTACAGAGCGGAGTCTAGATGAACTCATCTCATGATCATAGAAATCTGTCTGAAAGAATCTCAGAGATATTAGTGGTTATTTTTGAAGAACAAAGTGCTGAGCAACATTTTTTCAGAGGCTAGAAAAATGAAATACATTCCATCTCTTTAAAAAATGGGAAAAGGGAGGAGCAGAAAACTCTAAGCTGAGCATGGAAAAATACTGGAAAATAATCAAACTGTCTGTAAGCCTCTAGGCAAATATAAGCTAAGATAAGCTAATACAAGAGCCACCCCTGGTTTGTCCCAGCTTGTTGCTGAGCAACTGTTGCATGACATCTTCTGTAGTTAGTGCACAAACAGTAGCAGAAATATATCTAAATTCTTACCAAGTTATTGACATATTTAAAAAAAACCAAAACAACGGACACCTGGCAAGACCTCTACTGGTAAGAATAGTCTAAATGAAACTGCTTAGAGGTAGGTTCATAATTAGCTGGATGATCACAGCCACAAGTATTATCAGCAGTTCAAGATAGAATACCATGATTATTCACTTTGATCAATATTCAACAGGCACTATTCCTGGCTAATATGTTTATTAATAAAAAATAATTCTACAGTTCCATATAGAACTGGGAGTAAATTTACATATAAACACATGGAGGCCAAGCTACACTTAGTAATGACAAGTGCAAGGATTTACATTTAGATCGCAATTCAGACCAGAAGTACAGTTCGAGGAAGATGCTACTAGCCCACCAAAACAGGTTTGTAGTTTAAATTTACATGTTACTTGTGAATGAACAGTTTCATGCTGTTGCATAAAAGGGAATTATATCTAAGATAACCAAATAATATATTTGCTTTCATATACAGTGTATAATTTCTAATGTCTGAGCTTCAATCTTTGCACTTCAAGCATGATGTGAATCAATTGGAAAATGTGGGGAAAAAAAGATCCACGAGAATGACTGAAGGTTTAAAAACCATGAATTATTAGGAAAGACTGGATTAATTGGGTTGTTTAGAGTCTACAAAGACTGAAAAGAAACATGCTAATGGAATTCAAGTACATAAAAACTGCTTCAAAGAGGAAGTGAATAATCCCTTTCTCATGTTCGTGGTCAACAGAAAAAAAAATTAAAGACCTTAAATTGCAGCAGAGAGATTTGAATTATACATTGGAAATTTTAATCTCAGACAAACATCTTTCAAGCTAGTCCTAGACATAATTGGTTGAAAGAGGAAAAGAATGACTAAGTGATCTCTTGAAGTCCCTTCTAGCATTCTTTCCATGATTTTGTGCTCCTCCTATTCTGAGGAGCAGAAGCTCTGGAATTCAAAAGACATTTCTTTTCTGAGTCAGAATATTCCATGCTGTGCCCAGGTGGGCACAACACAAAATGGGGCTGTGCTGGAGTAGTATGGTACCAGCTTAGATGAGTGTTATACCGCAAGTTGCAGTCCACATAACTATTCAAAGGACCAATAGTTGTATGGAAAGTTTAATCTATAAAATAAAACGAAGACAGAAAAGGTACTCAAAAAGTTAATAATTTGGTCTGATGTTTTTTATAACCTTTCTCATGAAAAATAATTCCACAAGTCACAGCTTTAATAAAAATGTGAGCAGATGAACAACAGCTAGTAGTAAGGAAAATAGCCTAATTTTTGACAAATATAATAGATTCTGTAGAAAGCAAATTTGGAATTCGATAGCATTTATCAGCTTCATCAGACAGCTCTAACAAACTCACATGGATGACTATGAGGCATTAATAATTCTATGCAAAAACCATAATCATGAAGGTTGTGAGAAGAGTCATCAAGTACCTTTCTGTGTGCCCACAATGTATATGGTACATTTTTTGATGAAGGAAATATTGACATCTGGTTTACTAGTAGCTGCAAATGCAGACATAGTCTTATGAATTTGGATATTCCCATTAAGAAGAAAGGCATGTTTTATTTGTGTCAAATGATTTACACACATAAAACTGCAGAAACAAAGTCTGATAAAAGGAAAGTGAGTGGAGTAGGCAAAATTATTGGAATATCTCGATAAATATGTTTTGGATTATAACATTTTTCATAATAATTACTTCATATGACACAGCTATAATTTTTATGGATTAACAGTTGCTTGTCTGTCTTCAAAGTTTATGTTGTACAAATGGTGAAGAAATGCAACTTTTCTAATATTTCCTGAAAACTGAGGAAACCAAATTCAAAATTCACTTTTCAAAATCCTGAATTAATGAGCTGTTTCCTAGAAACCTCACTAATCTGTGATCAGATGATCATATGCAAAGTGATGAACAGAGCATAGAAAAGACAACTTTTCATGGTAAGAGACAGATGGGAAGAACAGTTGATGCATTTAAGTTATGCATCCAAGAAACACATTCTATCATATCTCCTGCTCACACAGGCTGATCACTGAATGCATTTTTGCATAACACACACAAAATTTCCAAATGCTTAGTATATATTATGTACTTGTATAAGTCTATTGAAAAAAGAGAAAATCTGATTTCTGAAACTACAGATCTTAAAGTGTTTTTACAACCACTCATATCAGGTTATATTATCCCCCAGAAATTAAGGTATTGAAAATAATAAACCTAAAGCATGTACAAAAATAAGGATTATGTTTTCACTTAGGAGAAACATTACAGATTTCACATTTACTTTATGTTAGACTGATCTTGTAGAATTATGGGAGCTATAATATGCTTATGTAGATCAAATCTATTATATGAAACCTTGCATGACTTCAGCAGGCATCAGCAATGATTATCCTTAGCTTTTCTTTTTTTTTTTTTTTTTTTTTCTTTTTAATGAATGAGAATCATATATTTTCAGAAGTTCTTAAAGAATTCTGTATGCTCAGACTTGGAAATTTTGTAGATGTCGTTGCTGTATTTCTCTTCTAATACAGAATTTTAAACTAGAATTATTTTTAAAAAAAAATAATTCCCTTCTTCCTTTAGTCAAGAAGAATATCTGAGACATTTTAATGCTCCTTTGTAATTAATGCAGATGACTATGTATGTTTGAGGAGCAGGTATATACTCTTTTATGTGTACACGTCCACATGTGTGAAAAAGAGATACGGCATTAGATATCCACTGGCTCCTCAGCATGGGTAGGCCTGCATTCATCACTGGTCTAGCTTCCAACAGAATTCTCACTAAAGTGAGGGCAATTGGACTGCAACAGGAGAATGAAGAATTACTACAGTCATTTCAGCAGTGCTGCCCATAATTTAAAGGGAAAGTTAATTTACATAGTATATGCTTGCACTTGCCTCAAAGGGTTTTTTTGTGTACTACTGTATATTTTAAGGACAGAAATATTTCATTAATTTTGCAAAGAATTAATAGAATGAAACTGAATTAATGTACTGGAAGAAATCTTTACAAATAATTGAAAAATTCATAGTGAATCATTCACAGAATTATGATAGATAATAAACAGAAACCCAAAATTATTCAGAATAATTGATTATTACTCCAGGAATAAGGTTGCTGTACAAAGAATCTTTAATGAAAAACTACCATAGAGGCAGTACTTTTGCTATCAGGATCAGTTAGGAACTATTTCATTAAATCAAGAGAAGACAAAACAGCCTGATTAACACACTGTAGAATAAGGTTCTAGAGATCATTGGGGGTACCTCAGTCTGGGACTTAATGACGTGATATTGTTTCTCTGAGTATATATTTTTCAACATGCTCCTTTGTTCCCTGATTCTGGAGGTAAATGTTTTAGAAGCAGGAGCTTGTTTCATCTGTGTTTTGACTCCATGATTGTTTGCTCTGTCAGGCAGAAATTATTTATAAATAAAACAGCTGAGTCCTTGGTTATGGTTTAGGAATATTTAGACATAGTCAGAGCTACAGAGAATGAGGAAAACTCATCTTTCCTAGTGTTCTGCTCTCAAAACAGTGTCTTGAGTTGTTCAGGCCTGTTTAAAATAAATCTTCTCTAAATTACTCAAGCTACATGTGTCCTCAAGGGCTGAAACAGCAGCTGGCAACCAGCTTTGTGTTGAGCAATGCTGTCTGTATTCCCTTTGCATTGGTCACCCCTCTTACCTTGGCAAAAATAAGTGTAACATGAAGATTAGCTCAGTCACTAGAGAACTTAGTTATGCTGGCTGCCCAGTCAGGTTGTCAACAGGAAGGCAACAATATATGCACAACCCATGTGCAGCCTCCAGAGTCAGTTGGATGATTTCTATTTCCATAATGCAATGCTGTGCCGCTTCCTTGTATTGATATCTTCTTATGGTAAAGTTCTTCAAACTAAATTGTCAGAATTTTTCAGAAGGAAAGCATTACTGTTGTCAAGTAACTGTCTAAAAAGGCAAAACAAGACCATAAGGAGTGAATAATGAAAGCTCATCACTAGGATATTTGAAATTCAAGTTCATGTTTGAAACTATTTCTGCGTTACTGATCAGCTAATAACATAATGTCTTTCAAGTACGTGTGTTAATAAAGACCCTGAGGATGTAAACAAAAGATATTATGCCTTTTCTTTTGCCCAAGAGAGGCAGGCTTACAAGCAGAACATTTGCAATTCTGTTGAACTACAGGGAAAGAGGGAGAAGATCCTTTGTTCTTCATCCTCAATCTATCTGCTCTTACACCTTGGCATCTGCAGACTTCAGCAGCACAAGCATCACAAACATTTAAATTAGAAAGTAATGGAGGTTGCTCATCACTGTTGATATAATTATCTGGCATGTGCTAAACAAGAGATCAAGAAGCATGATTCATAATGGTGCTTTATATTCCTCTTAATCTGTGAGTTTCTAAAATCACAGGTCATTACTTAACCTAGAACTGGGGTTATTTGGCATTCTTAGTACTAGCAGAATAAATCACCAAAGAATGATCCTTATTCAAGTCTTGTTTGAAACATATCTAGCAAAAGAATATGTTTGACTTTTAAAATACAAAGCAAAGACCATATTCTGTAAAAGAAACTACCCCTCCCAGAACTTCATCATCAGTATTCAAGTAGCTCTACTGAAACAGTAAAATTGTGCTGGGTTATATTATCTAAGATCCTCACCCGTGCTTATTTAGAATCTATTTATGTAGCCTTCCCTCAGACAGAACTCCCATTTAAAAGGCTTATTTATTTTTTCTGACTTAGTTTACTTAATAAGTAAAAAAAATATCCTGCCAGTAAGGAGTGCTAGAAGGTTTCAAATAATTCTTATAAGGGTAATTCTCTTTATCATTGATGACTTTACAGCTTGCCTTTATTCAATAGATATTTTTAATAAATTTGCTTTCTCCAATTTTTTTTATCCCATATTTTCACATAGTTATGCTGAACACTTTCTCTGGGGTAGAAACCAGAGATGTAACTTGCCAATGCCAATCATTATAATGAATTTCCTTTGCTACTTGTAGAGTTATTCCATCTCCAGAAATATTACACTTCATTTAAATCGTGCCCATTGAAAACATGTATTTTAGCTCAAGGACCCAGAGGTGTTATTTTTCACCCTCAAATGTGGATCATTAGAATCCCTAATTCCAGTCATTATGACACAAGCAACACTCAACCCTCAGCATGTTAGCAGCAGCATTATTTTTGCAAAGATTCAATTTCAAGCTGTCTGGAATATTGCTGTTCAAGATGTGCCTAGAATATTCCAATAAGTATTGAAAAAATATGGATTAGTCAAAATGCACCATGTCCATAGTGAGTTTATGGGGTTTTTTTTACTGTTAAAAACATTAACAACTTTTAATCATATATATAATTGTGTAGCTCAATATTTGAGTCAGAAAAACATGGACTCAACTTTATTTTAGGGCAAAGATTGTTAGAAAAAATCAAAAATGTCCCTGCTTGTGTTTTACATATTAGATTAAAATCTCTCAAGGAAAGTACTGGAAACACTTGGATACACTAGGATCTGATCTGGCTTTATCTGGATGATATTAGAAATAGGATATTGCAGGTAGTTGAAATACCTGATGATCACTCGTAAATCTAATGGAAAGCAGGAAGTTAGGAATGATTAAGGAAGAAATGAAGATGAAATCAAATTACTTTTTATAGTACTGTATAAATCCATAGTTCCTTCACTTTGAATAATGTATGCAGGAGTGGCCATCACATCCAAACTTTATGTAATAAAATGGAAAAAGATGACAGGAAAGTGAATCCAAAGAGTTAAATCTAAGGTAGTGTACATCTGCAGAGGATGAAATCAACACCAATTCAATTCACTCTTTCAAACTTGTACACATATAAAGGTGTGTAATTAATTTATTTATGACTCATTGTAACTGTAAAGGAATCTAACATTCATTTAAACAATTTAAAAAATGAAAAATTAACAAGAAGTTGTATACTACTATTCATTCATGAAGTCAGTCTCTGTCATGAGCTAAACATATAAAAATGTGGTTTAAATAAACTCCATTAACGAATTTCTTCTGAATTTAATTATAGGAAGTCATCAGAGGAATGGGCACAAAATGTTTATTCTGTCTAATACCTTTATTTTAAGGATCCTAACATGATAAGAAAAAGAGTCAGTACAGTTTCAATAACAGGTCAAGATGTGCCACAGAGCACTTGTAAAAATATGGGCATTTAATTTACGCCTTGTATTCTTTT
The DNA here is from genome assembly GCA_013399075.1 of Chloroceryle aenea. NCBI lineage: Eukaryota > Metazoa > Chordata > Aves > Coraciiformes > Cerylidae > Chloroceryle > Chloroceryle aenea. Next base: position 101,481 of record VWZY01013184.1, read on the forward strand.
TATTAAATGAAGCACACAGAATATATAAATAGTGTGTTTCCTTTTCATTTGGATCCAAAAGGTCTCAATCCACGTAAGAGTCACTCAAGTAATAAAATGCCCACTTGGGCCTACTGATGCCTGTTCCCAAAGACAAGCCTGAAGCCTTACAGAAAGGCTTTCTACTGCTCAGGGAAAGTTAAGCACCTCAAAATGGTGTACAAAGTATTCAGGTGAGCTAGATAATATGAAATAATGGGGATAAAAATGTGTCTTTAGCCTTGCCCTGGAAACCATTCAGTCAAAAAGTGGGATGCTGTAGTGCAGTGATTGCAGTGTTTGAGACAATCCGAGATCAGTTTCTTGTTCCTGCTTTGACTTCACTTACACAGAAAAGTCTCTGAAGATAATTCTTAAGAATTGCATGTTATCAGTTTCTCACCTAATATGAGTCAAAATTATCCTTCACTGTCTCTCTTTCCCTCTCTTTGATCCTGGCTTCATCTTTCTTTCATGTTTCCTCACAGTGGCCAATTTTCAGCAGGAAAGGGGCAGTTCATACTGGGATACCAGTCAGGCTTTGGTGTGAAATTTGAATGGTCTGTTGACCTCTACAAAACCTAGGCATTTCTGGGCATGTACAGAAGCAGAATTTCAGGAGCCTGAGAAATATTCAGTTAGAAATCTGTGTATTCTAGAGTTTAAGTTCCTCAAGGTCTCAGTTCCAGGAGAACAGGGATTTTCAGGATGACAGTTTCAGTTATGAGTATTTAAACCCTTTACAAATCTTACATTTTAATTTGACTTAGGAAATAAAGGTTGAACCACATCTTCCATAGTGCAAAAACCCATTCAACAGAGTTTGGTTTGGAATTAACTCTTCTGTTTTGCATAGCATTTATTGTTCTGTTATACTCGTCCACATACAGAAAAGTATAGTGCACCATCCCAGATATGGATAAGTTCCAGAACATCAACAGCAATACAGTCAGTACAAATATCAGTGTGCTAAATAAAATGCTGCATTATTGCCAGTATTCTGATAAAGAACTTAGGTCAATTCTATGGACAAAGGAACCTTTGAGTAAAATATATTTATTCTTCCACTAAAGAGTCTTTTGTTAATGAAGATATGAAAGAAATAGTAATTCAAAATCATATATTTGTCTTGATCTGTGGTCTTTTATACATGTGTAATTTATACAGTGTATATTATGTATTGAGTGTCATTCAGGTGCTCTTATCTGTGTATGTATGTGTGGATGATGTTTTAGAGCATATATCTATCTTCTCCTGTCTATCTAGCTACTTATTCTTTCAATTGATCCTTTTTCTAAGAACTGGTCTTTACAGTGTGATTTACTAAGGACAAAACATTTAAGCAGACAGTAGATTTCCATCTTTCCCTTCGGGGCAACTGCCTGGAGTGGCTGAATGCTCCTAATCACACAATGCACTATACCAACAGACCATTCTGTCCTTACCCTTTTTAAATTAGAGCTATGTCCTGCCCTGAATTTTAAATGGTGCATCATAATGGTATGGTGCATCATAATGGTATGGTGCATCATAATGGTATGTAGGCAACCAACAACAGGACAAGGGGACATGGGCTTAAGCTCTGCCAGGGGAAGTTTAGGTTAGATGTTAGGAAGAAATTCTTTACCGAGAGGGTAATCAGGCATTGGAACGGCCTGCCCAGAGAGGTGGTGGATTCACCATCCCTGGAGGTTTTGAAAAAGAGATTGGACATGCCCCTTAGTGCCATGATATAGTAATTGGAGTTGGATCAGGGGTTGGACTCGATGATCTTGGAGGTCTTTTCCAACCCAATCTATTCTATGATTCTATGATTCTATGTTATAATGAAGTAAGCCATCCACCTTGTGAAAGGAAGTAAAATTGCCTGTTGGTGTTTGATATGGTCTACCTATTGTTCAGCAAAACAGTCATTGCCTTTAAATTTGTATCTGGAGGTCTAGCATGTGGAAATTCAGGGCTCCACTGTTATGAAGGTTACTCTGTGCAGCTTGTAGTACTTCTTAGTACATATTCTTATAAATTCCTTGTTTTGTTATAGAAAAGAAACCTGCCCACTGTCAAAGATACAGATTTTTTTTTCTAATTTTATATTGGTGTTATAGATGTGACTTTTTGTATGTATTAATCAATTACTGTTGGGGTTTTGTTCTTACAAATACAAATCTTGGTAATCGTTTAAAATAAAGGTCTTTCCACAACACAATCACTTAAAATCTGTGCTCATAAAACTCATATCATATGTCGACCATTGGTTTTACTTACATAAGGCTTGGGCAGCATTTCAAGTATGGTGAAGGCTTACCTTGTTTAATTTGTTTTATCATCCCAAGTTTTTTTTTTTGGTTGCTGCTCATAAGTGAAATAGTAATCAATCAGCAAACACAATAAAAATAGTTCTGAAAATAATCTATAGTAAAAGCTGATATAGAAGCACTGAAGCATGAATAGCCATTTGCACATTAACTTAAACAGTCAGTTTAGAGAATGAGTTGCTGAGAAACCCTAGACCATAGCACCAAGAATCAAGCCAACATTATGGTTTGTTGTATAGATCTCTATTATAATTCTAGAAGTATTTTTATCTGATTGTATTTTTTATACCACTGTGATACCGAACACATCTTTTGCTCATATTAAGTCTTTTACGTGGCACTGGTAAATGAAGAATAACACTAATTCTGAATGCTACTGAAAATATTATACAGAAAGGTTGAAAATTTGTCATCATGTGTTTTTTTAAACAAGCAAATGACAGTATGGCGCTCTGAGAAATATATACAAGATTATTCAGAATCACAAAAATCATAGAATGGAGGTTGGCAGGGACTTCTTGAGATTGATTTGTCCAACCCTTCTGCTCAAGAAGGGCCACCTTGAGCAGGCTGCTCATGACCATGTCCAAAAAACTTTTAACTTCTCCAGGGAGGGAGATGCTACAGTCTCTCTGGGAAACCTGTGCCAGTGTTGATCAACTTCACAGTAAAAAAGTGGTTTATTGTGTTCAGGCAAAATTTTATGTTTGTGTGTTTGAGCTTGCTCCCATTGCTTCTTATTTAAATGAAAGAAAGTTTATCTATTTTCTCTACCAAAGAGTTCTGAAATATGGTCTACAGAATTTGCCTTAATTGCTAAGAGGGGTGCAGAGAATTTCTAATTGCCTAGCAATCTCAAGTTAAAAAAAAAAGGATGTTAATAAGTAATTTTGTTAAGAAAAAGTGTATTTCTGGGGAGCCCTTCAGCTGTTTATGAGTTTTAAAAAACTGACGTGAACCACTTTCCAGTGTAAGACAGTATAATTCTTACAGGGTTTGCTCTTCAAATACTGCTCAACTGACAAAATTCCTTAAATGTTTATTTGTACATTTCCCTTCCAAAAACTATCTTCATAAGCATTACTCTAATCAGGTGAACATAGTCACATATGTAATTCATTCATGGATTTGATAGAATTAGCATGCTCTATTTTTCACCAATTAAAAATAACATTTACTCTCGGGAAGAAATTTCACGGCATGGGATTTTTTTTACTTTTAGCTGAGGACATGACTTTGTTTTAGCCAAAATGTCTTTGAGATTAGAAGAACTATTATGAAAATCTTACTGTATGTGACTGCAATGATTTTTTGCTATATTTTATCTGTAATGGAAGTATATGACAGGTATCTAGGATTTAAAAAATGTCTGTTTTGCATATTAATATTATATTAGTATTATGCAATAGAATTAACATATATAGAAGCTTTTACTATATATTAAGACATTTTTAGTCTACTTTCTAAATTTAGACCTAATTACTTCAAATTAGAACTACTTTGCCTTTTTCCCTCTTGGACATTTTAGTAAGGTAAAACTGATGCAAGTCAGTCACTATTGGTTTATAGAAAAAATAATCTTACCTCTTTGCTACATCAGTTATAGGCTTGGTCAAAATATTTTTTTCATAATAATGTTATACAGTATATTCCATTAATAGATGATTAATAGGTAGTAAAGTTATCCCTGTTTTAACCCTCATTGTAATTAGGTTAGTTGTTGTGTCTCAGCTGAGATGGAAGAGAAATAACCTCATAAAGGTATTTAAATTTGATGTCCTGCAGAATGAATGATTGGTTGACTGAATGAAAATATGGACTTTCATTACTATTTCCTTCTGGGAGTTTTGCCAAGCTATGTATATTTCAGTGGGTGACATTAATATAAAACATGTTTATTGAATGTCAAGGCTTTATCTGGCAACGACCTGTTCAGACTCAAAGTGGTGACAAACCATAACCATGCCAGAAGATGTTGCATTAGCAACATTAGGAAGTGAGCATCTCAGACATCTACGAATATTGTGGAGGTTATTGTGCCTAGAACTCTGTTATGTCAGGAAACGATGTCACATGATCTTATCATAAATACACTAATCTTGATATCTCCCTCTCATTCTATATACATAATTTTCTAGAAAAGCTGGTCCAAAATCTCATTCCTCTTTTAATCATTTTGGGACTAAACATATATATGTTAATTCTTTTATTTTTTTTTCTCATAGAAAATGTTATACATTAGTGCAACCTTATTTTTTGCAGGTTTTAAACACATCTTGAATATTTTTTATATAGAACATAATATATTTATACACTTATATTGCATATATATTGCATATTATAGATAGATTATATATATTATAGCTAATAGTTTTTTCAATGTTGATAAGCTTTGTAAAACAAGTTAACTTAGTTGCCTGCTATAAAGATTCTTCTTTGCTTTGACCACTTGAGTGACTCCTTGCTATTCTCATTCCCTTTCACATGCATATTTCCTGAAGTGTGTATGGCATGCCAGAACAACTCTCGTCTGTGACTTTTACCCTCTATCTAATTATTTTCACGTCTTCTTTCCCTTTTCTCTTTCAGATGAAGGTCAACTTAGTTTTAAAAACTTATAACTCTGTCCTTAAATGATTTGATGTATTTCCTTGACGCAGTTCATCTTATTTTTCTTAGATATTAAGACTATTAACTACAGATTAATGTCCTGTCCAGTGCTTATCTCTCCTAATCATTCTGCAAAGCAATAATGCTAAATATCATTAATATGAGAGAAAACTAATTTCAAAAAGGATAGAATGTATTTTAATATAACCACTCTGCAAGTCTTCAGTTTTCTTGTATAGACTGAGCACAAGTGGATCTGAGAAAATAAGAAGAGCTAATAACGAAATGCCTATCATAATTATTTTTTAGTATGGATATGTTTAAAAATATATGTAAACCAAATATTTTCCCTTTTTAGTTTTATCTCAAACATCATAGCAATATCATAACAATAGAAGTGTATTAATATTGGAGGGATATTTGGTTATTCCCTAATCTATGGGAAACAAGATAAAATTCAGTTCACACTGAAAACTCACACCTCCTAGTACTCAGAATAAATATAAACTTTTTATTACCTTTGGAGGAGAAGGTATGTTGTTTCTAGCACTTACCTTGCCACTACCACTAGAAATAATGGAAGAAATAAAGGATTTAAAAGTCTTTGAATATTATAAGTACACATGAAATATGATCCTATCAGGAGCTGTTCTGTACAAAACCTTAGTTTAAACTGCATTTTCAAAAAACACTTATGAAAGCACAAAGACTGCACTGTTAGAACTAAACAAAAGTAGAAACAGCAATATTTCTTTACAGCCTGCGTTCAGCCATCTAGGAGCCACAGTATCATGGGCAGCAGATTAGAAATTCAGTTGACTTGTACAGGCCAGAGACACAGTAATTGTGCAATGTCATCTCCTGAAGGTAGAGGTACTTTACCTTCTTTAAAGGTAGGAACAAATGGTCTAGTCCCCACCTGCCTGAGTCTATGGGTGAGGCAACAAAACCTCAAGGTCCTTGTTGACAGATGATGGGAACTGTATTGGCTAATCAAAGCGTGATAATACGAATTACAAATACACAAAAATAGTGCTTTGTGAACCACATCCTCTAGTCCTGGGAATCACAGCAGAGTAAAAAGAAAATTACAAAGGTCTAATATATTACCTTTAATTCCCAAGTTACTGAAAAAAAACCTTTGTTTTCCATTATTCCACCTTATCCTCTTCTAAATAATTATTAGATGTTGACTCATGTCTGATTCAGATATAAAGCAATATTCTCAGTGGGTGGTGCACTAGCTTAGGAAATTTTTGCAGTGTTATGGCTTGTCAAGCTTGTATTTTCATTAAAATCTTGATCAAGTTCATTAAAAGAAAAAACAGGATTTCATGATTAAAGACTGAAATATCAAACTCAGCACAAATGTAAGAAAGCAGAATATGTGTTCATTTATAGGAAGTAGCCAGTGTAAAAGTGACTGCTTATGACTTATCTTTCTCCAGCATATCTAGATTCCTGCTGTCAGCCCTCCCAGTCATGGGTTTGGAAATCAATGTTAATATTTAAACATGCCCTTACTATTATTGAAAAAGAATTAAATTATACTTTATAGAACCCAATGCTACATATTTTGAGTTCTGGGTTTCTTCTCTACCCTCCTGTTTCTTCCCTCCATTTAAGTTCAAACATCAGAATTCAAAAATCATAATAGTCCACTGACATTTATATTGAAAACTACAGTTCTCAAGAGGTGCGCATGACAGTATTTTCTTTCCTTTTAGTATCACTTTGCAGACTACCTTGACTGGACTGAAACAAAAATCCATATGACAGCTCTTTGGCGTAGCAGAGGGACTGATGAGGTATGTGCTTAAACCCTTCTTCATACAGAGTTTAGATAGCATGAGGCAGTTTAATAGAATTAAAGCTAAAGTTTTCTAAGATAATTTTTTGGTCCTTTTTAAGGAAAGAGGTAACATACCATACTGCAAGATGAAGTTCTTAGGAAAATATCAATACTATATTTAGTGATACAATTGCACACAATAATGACAAACTAACAATTTAAAATTTTTAACAAAATAGTATCTACACACAGTCTTCATTGATACAATCAATTTTTTATACTTCCTCCATAATTTTGTTTGGCAATTATCTAATTTTTAACATGAAATTAAATACAAGATTAGTAGCATGAATTAGCAAAATTACATGAATTTTTAAGATGAAGTTTCTTATTCCTCTCTAAACTGATTCTGTAGGTGACAAATTTAACTTTTCCAAGAAAAATCTCCATCTAAAAAGCTAGAAAGAGGACATGAAACTGGATTATACAAAATAGTAGAAAGGTAGAGGAAAAATGTAGAAATAAATTGTATTCTACATGCATTGGTAAAAATGCAGGGGAATGAGACTTAAATCTACTTCTATTAAATTTTATTTCATCTATCATCAGCCTTTTGAGTATTTTCTCTGGTATTGAAAGGCTGTAAAGACACTTGCATACAGAAGGCTGAAAATGTTAAGTATGCTGTTACAATTGTCTTAGTCTCTTGTTTTCAAAAAAGATGCACTGAAAGTAAGTGGGATTTTTCTTGGCGTTTTCTCATGGTATGTAATTATGAAAGTAATTTTTCCCAATATATTATTTATCTGTACTAATCACTCTTAATCTTAAATATCAGTGATCCAAATAAGAAGATAATGGGTTTTAAAAAACCAATCATCTAGAAAGCCTCAATTTAAATGGAAGCTGAATTAAAATTGAAGAATTTATCCTTTTGTACACGAGCAAAGTTTTTAAAGCATTACCAGAGAGAGCATATTCTTACAATGATTCAGCATTTGGTGTGATATAAAGGTGTAGAAAAGGATAGCCTACTCTTTAATCCAGAAGCATAATATTTTCCAGAGATAAGACAGTTAATGCCAAGAGTTCCTGTACACAGAATTGTTTTCACTAAGATCACGTAGTTCAATAATCTCCTTTTAAATAAATGCTGCATATACTAAAGGCATTTTGTAAAAAAGCGAGGAGAAAATATTTCATTGACAGGTATGATGGTTTGACCTGTTGATTAAACTCCTGTTTGGTATGTATATTCCTTGTAGTCTCCATGGGGATCGAAGTAGTTGCTTATTATGTACAATGCCTAACCACAGAATTAACTTAATTCTAGTGCATTTTGTGTACTTTGGAAGTTATTAAAACAGGTTACTATGGTAATAGCTGTTGAACTCCAGAATAATCAAGACAGTTACAGACTAAAACTGTTCTAATAATCAGAACTAGGAAGAGCCATTACTTATTTATTTGTGCACTGCGACAGAGTTGCAAATGTCAGAAAGTCAGCCAGCCTTGTAATTTTTAACAGGACTCCTGTGAAGAAAGAAAAGTACAGCTTTGCAGGTGCGGTACTGAAATGCAGGGAGGCCAAGTAGTTTGGTGGTCTCAGGGAAAATCTAATGAACTGGGGAATTATTACAAGCCTTGTAATCCCAGACATAATCATCCAGCACACTGCACTATCCTTTCTCTCATTTGAAGTTTGTGTGTATAAATCCACTGTCTTCAGTTTAAGGACAGGTTGAAATGTTTTATAACTTATTTTTTTTGTCTGCTAGTGTCTAAAAGTAAAATATTTAAGGAATCTAGATATCAGACAAACCCCCAAATCTTGCTGCACTGCCTATTGGTGTCCTGGTAAACTAAGTCCTTGCCAGAAGGCAACACAAGACTCCACTATGTTTTGGAGAGTTTTGCCATTTAAATGCAAAGTCAGCCATTGCATTTGACTTCAAGACCACAGGACAGACCCTGGACTATTTAATTCATTAAAGTACATATAGACATTTGGATAAGAAACTTGGAATTTCAAAGGACATTTCTATTCAGGAACTGAAACACATGTTCAGAAGATTAACTTCCAACACTCAAATATGACAAGTTTGGTGTTTATGCCTCATGTACAAAAAGATGAACATATCACAAGTGTAAGGAAATGAAGGAATTTCCAAGAAGTCTGTGATTTAATTGAAAAAGAACCCCATTGCTAAGGTTTTTGTTGGGAAAGGAAACAAGGAGAATGTTGCATGGAAAACCTCTCCCTCTCCCGTCCAGTTCACCTCCTGTGGCCCATGACAAATCTTTGGCTTAATCTTTCTGAATATACTAGAGCACCAGTGTTTGTGCTCTGTTCAGATTTTAAACAGTCATATTGGGTGCCTTTGGTTAAGAGACCTTACAGAAAATGCATTTAAATGACCCTCCTACTTACATGATGTTCAGCAAAGACCTATTGAAAATCAGATCCTTTTAACATGCCACTAAATTTGGATATGCAAAACCTCAGAGATTTTGACTGCAATATAAAACAGTGTGCATGGAAAATCCACTTCATTTGACAGCTTCTTTCTTTTCTTCCTTCCTTCCTTCATTCCTTCCTGGTAATTCCAGCACAGAAAAAGTCCTGAAACATTGTGTGTGATTGAGCTATAACCTGAGAAAGAGAAAAAATATCTGGACATGTTTAAAAGAAGACTTCTTGAAAATGATACTGATTAAGATGCAGAACAGTCTGACTATATGCAATTCCTATTCAGGTTAATACTAGATCATACAAAACCAGAATATAGAACAATCCTGACAATTTCAAAACATTATATCAAAACACATCTTACAATTCCCTTTCCTGATATTCTTAGAAAATTTTTCATCTTCTTCTGAACACTGGGTTTCTATTTATCAATGAATATTTTCTAACTAAAATGCAGCTTAAACAATAAAAGGCTACTAGGTTCACAGGTTTACAAACAGAGACAGATCTTAGAACTGATCAGGTAGCGGATTTCACAAATTCTCTCAAAGTGCTAAATCTGACTTTGTAGATGTACCAGTATTTTCAAACAAAAAGATCATTCAAACTTGGAAATAAGACCCCAAAATCAAATACTGCTATGCTTTTTCTTTCCCTTCCCTGCTGTTGTAAAATAAAAATAAGAAGTTAAAAAGATTCTAGATGCTAGTAACTCCAAAAGCAGCACTGCTTATCAACAGGATGATGTGCATGTTATTCATATGTAAACAGACATCTAAACTGTGTTGCACCGGCTGCAATCTTGAATATTTTTTGATAGTGTTTTCACAATATTTCAGAGAACTCTAAAATATTTACTCTGCTCTTCAGTGACTAAAATCTTGCTACTCTTTTTAACTTACAAGAAATGTTTAAAGTTCAAAAAGGAGGTGATTGACTTGTTTATATCACAAATTTGTCATCATAAAAGCCTCTGATTCTTAAAACTATTTTTTTCTTAGCTGATATTATTAAAAGAAAGGTAATATTTGTCTGTCTGATGTGGAGTTCAGGAAAGAAAAAAGTTGACTTGTGGGATCAGTACGGTGGTTTAGGACTGGAGGTTACTCATAGTGGCAGTACCTTTTTTATGGGCCTAAGCAAGAATAATGCAGCAGACTTCATCAGTTGCCTGACACCCTCAGCTAGTCTCCATCTCCAGAACCTCCTCCTATTGCATTGCTGGAATGAGCAATGTGATGTGTTGGTGCTCTTCCCAGAGAGAAAGAGGGTGTAGGGAGGGAGGTCCATTTCCCACAGCAGTTGACATCGTCCCAGCACTAGTGTTGGATAAGGCCTGCAGAACCATATTTTGTTGTTGTCCCCTATGCAAGTGATTAAGCATGGTCACATATATGCGAGAATCCAGGTGGATTAATGAAGATATTCTATTTTGTTGTTACTAATTACAGTAATGCTCTGTGCAAGAAACAAATAAATTTATGATACTGAGATTTGGTGGTTTAAGCCATTATCTATTTTGAAACAGAGCTGTGATACCAGAGACAACAACCAGAACACATTTTATGAAGAACTATGTATATTCATATGTTCTACTAGAATCTAGAGCAAAAGAGTAGTATTATTCTATTTCTTACCCTGAACATCTGGTTGAAGAGTTTTAGATCCATTTATATTTTAAGATTAATTTTTCATGGAATAGGGTGCCCATTTGGAGATGACAGACCAAGGAATAGAGAAAACACTTTGGTATAGGTTTTTAATTTTACTTTCATGGTTTTCTAAAGATAATGCTCATCAAAATCATTTCATCTCTGTTTTGAAAGGAACAACTTCCTTTAAATTATTTTCAATCTCCCAGTTTCCCAAAGTAGCTGCGTACCCCAGAAGTGTATTTTGAGCATTGTTTTGCTTTAATCTCCAGAGTATAGAACAAATAAATTCCATTTTCAGTGTATGAGACTGTTTTGGTGAAGGATTAAGAGTCAGAGAATTAATGTACAGGTCTTATGGGGCCTTTGTATGCATCACCTTCGAAGTGTGTTCTTGAAACCAGTAACTTAGAAAGAAATTTTTTTTTTTTTTTCAGTATTAGTACTATCAGGAATCTTACCTACTTAATTTGGAGCACAGTCCTAGGAAGAACCTCATTCTTTTGATTATTTTCTTATGTAAATTGGCAACACTTGGGTTGTATTTATCAGATAATAATGGTCTAACAATCGTTATGCTATATCTCATCAGACTCCTATAATACAGATCTTCATGAAAACGTTTTCTTTATATTGAGTTTGAGTTTGAAAGGAAAGTAGATTTCCAAAGGATGGTTCATACACTCTCCTATTTGTGATCTAATGAAATATTATTATCCATGAGAACCCATCAGAAGTGATTCTGAACACAGAACACTCTGAAATACTTATTACTACCGCAGTTAGGGGTGATGAAGACTTTCGGAGTTTATAGTTTATTGGAGACCAGTGTCCTCATGAATGCCTAATGAGTTCACAAGGCTGTCCTCTTCAGTTGCAAGTATCACTAGAGAACATTTTACTAGCTTTATCTGCTAAACAGAGAAAGAAGTTTCAAGATTCATGTAAGAACACTTTATGAACCCTCTTTTTCTCTGGAATTGCATGAAGTGGGTCATCCAGTTGATCCCATGGAATATGCAGCCATAAAATAATGCTATCATACAATTAACCTAATAAATCTGACTCCATTACTTGGTATCTCATGAAAAGTCTGTTAAAGTTTGAAAGTAATCTAGATAATGCAAACAATTTTGGGAAGAAACTGTGCTTACAGATTGCTTATAGGCAGACAATTTACTAATGAATCAGTGTAGTTGCCAGGAAATCGATTGAACGAGCAAATTTTGATTACTAGTTACCAATTTATGTACACACAGATGTCTGAGCACATAAAATGGTAAGTAATGCTTTATGAAAATGGTAACCTAATGTTCTACATCTGTGGGAACATTGACCTAGTAGTTCAATACTCTTTAATGCTTGTTAAATTCTACGTGTGCTGTAAGCACATGCAGTTGAACATTGAAAGTCAAATACATAGAACAGTCAGATATCTTAAGTCAAAATGTTTATAGCCATTCTTGTCAAATATCTTGACTATTCTCCATTAATACATTAAAATAGAAATGAAGGTTAAAAAAAAGCAAGCAAGAAGGGACATTCTACAATGCTCAGTGAAGTTAATGAGAAGTCTATAACCTCCTTTGCATTTTTTAAATCCTTCCCATTTCCTTGGTACCATTTTCCCTAATTACAACATAAGGTATTAGCAATATAATGATTTGTAACTTCTTCATTATTGTAAAAGCACACAAATATATCCATTTTCTGATGTTTTTTCTGTTTACAGAAGATCAAAGTGTAAAAACACAGTCAATTTACATCATAATGTAATTTCTAATAAACGTGTAGATTTACTTCATTTGGATGGCTGCATCTGGCCATGTTCATGGTTCCTAGAATTCCCAGTCCTCCAGTTTTAAATACTGTTAGCTAGGTAAGAAAAAAGATTTATCTTGATTTAGTTAACTATTTTAGAATTCCAGTTTCTTAAAATTTGATGATGGAATCCTGAATATTTTGTTTAAATCATATTTTCTATATACTTCTACTCCTACATGCATAAAACCTTAATAAATATGTGCAATAAAAAATACAATAAATACAAATGCAATGCAATAAATAAATTCCTGATACAGTATTGTCTTTAAGATACAGTTTTATATTAATGATTTAACAGGAATGTTTTTTGTTTTTTTTTTTTTTATTTGACTGTATGCATACCTATGAAAAGATGGCACTTTCTACAAAAAAAAAAACCTGAATTACTTTCTAGCTAGTTCTTAAAAAGTCTAAGGAATTATCTATGATATGACATTATCTGGAGGACTATGTGAAGAAGCACTCAGTACATCTCAAGAAAAGGTTATTTTAGAATCCTAAAGGAAGCTCAAGGAATTGTCAGGAGAGTAATTATGAAAGAAGGAAAGGAATCAGTGAAGACAGACATGAAAAACTACAATTCCTAGGAAATATCCAAAGAGGTGTCACCAGAACCATAGAATATAATGATCCAGGAGGTTAATCAGAAGACTTGACTGTGCATGACAATGTCCTTCATGAAGGTGACAGAGGGAAAGTCAAAGATCATAAATCCTTTGTTATTCAACACAACATATGGATACACTTTGAAGTTTAAAATATATATATATATTTTATATATACCAAGAACAGTAGCAACACAGCATAAGAATGGGAATTTCATAATTTTAATTAATTTCTAGTTTTTAATGGCCAATGTAAGGCTGTCATTGGGGAAGATAATTTTTTTTTCCATAACTACTGCTAGGAATTTGCTTTCTGTATTCTGTCTACAGTCAGTAACAGAAATTTGGCTAGGTGGACACTGGATATACTTTTAACAACATAGTTCCTGACATCCCTATTACTCCAAGCTAAGATGACAGTACAAAGTACAAAATGCATAAGCAGAGACCTCTAGGAGATAAGAAGAAATTAAAAATATCAAGATGCAATATATAGGTCACAGGGTACGAACTAGGTGTATACACTAAAATCCATTTAATAATTGAGGATATATATGAGGGTAGCAGAAACAAGAATAGCTTGAGAAAAAGATGGGGAGTTTGTATATATACTTTGTGTACAAGGATTAAGTAATCAAAGACTTCCATTATTTTAGCAGTGCAAATATATTTGTTTGCAAACAGTATGAATCAGGCATACTACATCTGTTGTGACCATTAAACATTTAAAAATCTGAGGTATTTTTAATTATTACTGTCATTCTATTCACTGACAAGGTAGACAAAATATTATTAATAGCTGAAGATGTACATGCTATACCTTTCTTGGACAGAATGAGTAATTTAATAAAATATACACATAAAAACATAAAGAATAAAATTGTTTAATCTCTACTTCCTTTGCTATGTAGGTGACAGATTGCACTTAATTTTTCTTTCATCGCAGCCAAAATAATTTTGTATGGATGTGCTGTTTCTCACTGAGAAGGGTGTGTTCTGACATTTTCTCACTTAACTGCCTCTGTGCCAGGGCACTGGCAACAGACTTTGGGAACCCAGCTCCTCCTTATGTCTCATCACATAAGAAATATACAGAGTTCATTGCAATTACGTCTCTTTAATTGTCTGTCATCACTTCAGCCTGTGCTGAAAATGAATGAGTTGCACAGCCCTGAATGTGAGGACAAGATCAATCTGTGGCTCATTTGTCTATCTAACAATATGATAAGTGCTCTAGTCTCATTCCATCAGAGCAACTACATTTGGACTGAGAGCTAAACATTGGAACTGTCCAGCTAAATCCAGTGAGACATCCCTCTCATCCTTCAGGATAAACAGTTGCTGTAATTGCTGGGCCTAATTATTTTGTTGGATCAGTGACAACATGCTCAGCATTTTGTAGGATAAAGAGCTGGCCCAGAAAATTTTAGAACTCAGTTCTGAAGGTTGTTTTCTTTTCAAATTTTTCAGTTCAGTTCTAGGAAGTAGTCCAATCTTCATGTGAGCAAATAGATAAACTAAAACTTTCCTCAGTATGAATGTAACTGGGAACAAGGATCTTTCCGAAGCACATTATTTTCTAAACTTTAACAAGAATTTACAGAAAACATTGATTTTTTTAGCTTCAATTCCTCTCTCAAAAGGTATGCACACATATTATACAGACATAAAGACAGTGCCACATATGATAATTTCACCTTTGAGTCTAAAAGGAAAATATTTCAGAAGTAGTCTGGTCAAAATTAATCCAGTTTTAACCCTAGTATCTCTTGCCTTGCCTGACAACTTTGTATATACAAAAAAATAGAATAATCAGATGAAGAACAAAAGCCTTAGTTCAAAGCAAAGAACAGAATGTTATAAATAGAGCAACTGGTTAGAGCAACCATGGGAAGCACCTGGTCCTAGTGAACTACATGGAAAGTACTTCTGTCCAAAAATTAGATTACTGTCAGCTGTTGTGTTGAGTTGTTACTTAGGCCATTTAAATAAATAAAAATAAGTATGATATTACCTTTAATTAGCCATTTATTATTCCCACTTTATTTTCTTACTGCAGAGATATCATGACAATAACTCAATCATGTTAAGAAAACTTCACTGTAAAAAAAATCTACTACGAAATACATGTGCTCTGAACATTAGCTGCATACGTAAAGGCTTGTAAATGATACAGAGATTAAAGATTCTTCCTAACTGAAGCCTGTTCACAGGTTTACTGAGCCAAACCATAGAAAGCATATCCTGTGACTGGTGGTTGCTGGAAATAATATCCTATGATAAGGAAGTAAAGTTAAATGACAGAATTTTGGAGAGGTTTTCTTTACAGTGATCTGGCAACTGCATGGTAAACATCATATAAAAGTTAACACATTTTCATTTTTATTGAGATGGTAATAGTTCTGGCAACATTTTCTATAGGTTGATCAATATTAGTGCCTACACCATGACTCTATTGCCACGTAAAAGTTATAACTGGAGTTTGCCAGGTTCCTCTATTATTCCTTTTTATATCTAAATTTAAAAAAAAAAGTTTTCTTTGGTAGGCGTTTTTTAATTATCATTACTTCTTCTAAGTAAAGGTTTCTTGTCATAACCTTAGTTGTCTTCAACATCAATTCACTGATGGTCTAAACTATTATGAAGCTTCAAACCAGAACACTGAAATAAAATTCATATTGAAGGAGGTGTTACAGAAAGACTTACATGACACTACCAATGTTTTGAAATTCTCATTGAATCTTAATTGATTTCCTTAAGGCACAATCAATTATTCTGTAGTAGGAACTTGGTTTCAGTCTATGAAAAAACGTACAATCACACTGATATATATATTCACATACCAACAAGGAGCTAGACTTTGACACTGCAAATTGAGATACTTCAAGACCTGTGTTCTGTTAACCTTCACAGCAGAATCCAGGGTTCAGTATTAAATACTTACAAAGTACATGAGGAGAACTAGAGAAAATAATTTCAGTCATGTTCCTCAGGGCACCAGAAAGCCCCTAATAGGCCTGTCTAGCTTCACTTGGACTTCCATCTATCCTAGACCCATACCATCTATCCATTGGCCCATAACTCCCTGTAAGCATAGGCCTTGCCCTATCTACAGTATAAGGAGTACTGGTTTTCAGCTTTTTGTGTGGTTTCTGAAGTATTTGCATGAGTGCTTTGGCTTTTTGTTACAGCTTGTCTCTCTATGTACTTCTGGAAGTTTGTTGCTTGCTGGGTCTGAGGGTGTTGAAGACTCACTTGCCAGTATCTATCATTTTACTTTCCTTAAGGGAGTCACTGGATCTTGCTGCTCCCTCACACTTGGAGGAGCTGGAGTAAAAGGAAGATAAAAGATCTCCTTACCACATAAGGATAGAGGGGTATCACTTAAACTCTTAAATGGACAGTTACCTTTAGAAAGCTTGTCCTTTTTGTGTGTGCGAAGTGTCATAGCTGGATTAGGAAGGATGGAGATGACTCAGGATTGTTTTTTCTGTACTGATATGAAAAATGATCATGACCACCACCCTCCTTTGATGGCTGTGTTTTAGTTAAGAAACAGTGACCACAAGTACATTTTGTGATAGTTTTGACAATGACAATGTATTCTACACATCTTCTAATACAAGGATCCCCTTTAGAAGACAAAAACAAAGTATTTAGAATGAGGAATGTCTCTCTAATGTAGAGAACCCAATGAATATCAAGCTTTGAAAGAAAGAAGGTAATGAGTGAGAACTGCTGTACATTTCTGTTTAGGTAAAATTAAGTATAGACAGGAAGAACCTAGACTTCTTATCTTTGCCTAAGACTTACCACAGGTGTCTGAATCTTTCATTTGGTCTAGCTCTGAACACTACACCAAACCCTGCTCCAGATTAATTCAGTTCTCTAACATTAGATGATAAAACCTTTCTTTAATGCCTAAATACTGAGATGATAGCATACAGATTTGGGATCATATGATTTTTAGTGAAATGTTGTGAACTGCTGTAGAATTATGTACATGAAAATGACATGTCCATTATACTGATTGTCTAATCTGACCCAAAGAACAATATTGTTATGTAATGAACCACTTACAAAGACTCTTTTTCTAGACATTAACATTACTGTTTTCAGGAAGGTTTATTGGGGTCCATATCCATGCAATTCCAGGCACACAGAAACCATTAATAATAATAATAATAATAAAAAAAAGGTTTTTTTAAAAAAAATATGTTCTGCAGCCCACATTAAAAGTTGTACTGCACAAATGTGAAAGCACAGCAACTGATTTGGGATTTTACCAATAAAAGCACTTTTAATATACCATTTTATTTAAAAAAAATCTCTTATGAAACAAACTTTATTGGAAATGTTTTAAGTAAGCTGAAGTTAAGAATATTATACTTCTTGTGCCTTATATGCTTCACACAAGGCCCTCTGGTTTAGAGATACATTTAGAGATCACTTTGTATACAACAGTATATATTTTGTTTATGAAGTTAAAAAAGAATGCTAACATACTTTTTACAGTTTATGTAATGTCTCTCAATTGCTTTAATAATTTTCCTCGGTACAATTTCTCGTATATATAAAGAATTCACACAGAGCTCACACTGCTAAAGCTGACCCTATTTTTTCAGGCATGTGTGGTATAAAGAGAATTGCTATTAATACAATCCAGATAGGGTTATAGCAATTTTGGAAGTTTTATTGAGGACTTCTCTCTTGGAAAACATCCAGTTTCAGAATATATATCCAGTTTCAGAAGAAACTTTCCAGTCTCTGGTGGAAAGGGTGACACATGCTCAGTCATATTCCTTCTTACTTCTTTCCTGTAGATTCAGTTCTTATGAGCTATCTTGGGTAAAAGTTAAATGAGAAATGTTAAATTCATGATAGTAGAATGCTCCATGATCACTTATTTACCATGAGTGCTAGACAGATGATTTGTCTCTCTGCATAAGTGTGTTCATTTGGAGAGGAGTGAGTTTTCTGAGGGAATCTCCCTATTGATTGTACTCACTGATGTGATTTGTATCATGAAGCATTTCCAGACTGTCCTGACTCAGATGCTTGTGAATGAAACAACAAAAAGATGCACTCCAAACCCTCATGGACACTGAGTACATATAATAAAATGAAACTCTCAGAAAACAGTATGGCATCAGGTCTTCAAATGTTATGCTTCACAGACCACTCCATTGATAACTGCATCAGGTGTTTATGCTATATAACCAATGATAGTTCAGAGTCGAGTGGTGGAAAGTAGGACACCTTTTGTCATTGCCTCAACAAATTCTGATTATAAGTAATTCATTATATTAATAAAAAGCTCAGAGTTCCATTTAAAAGTGAGAGGAATATGTTAACATATTTATTCATTCATTCTCATCTTTTAAAAGCTAATTACAGATTGCACATATGGATGTTGTGTTTTTTCAGATGACACAGCAAATGCTTGATGAAAAATTTAGGGAACAAAGTTAAGCAACACATTCAAAAAAATCTAACCTTTTGTCAATTATAGTAGTGATGGCTCTCATCAGATACACAATAATCACTTCTTATCAGTGATTTGTGCCTGACACCAAAACCATTAAATTACATGAGAAACTTTTCCAGTGGTTAACTTGCAATCAGACCTGATCAACAAGTCCAACCACAAAGGTCACTGTATCTTGCACTGAACTCCAAACTCTTAGAGATACCACACCTATCCCTTATTTTTATGTGTAGACACAAAAGAAAGCAGAAAGCAAAGGGTGTATAAGTATTCCAAACGTTTTGTGGCCAGATCTCATCATGAGTCTGACAACAATGTGCAAGTTTCAGAGACAATTGACTTTTGTCCTAATAGCAGTGATTGGTGTCAGAGTTTCTTAAATCAGTGTAAAACTATTCAGAAAAGAAAATACCTCTAGGTTAGGCAACTGGTAATGAAAATATCACAATATCTTATTATATACAAATCCACATCACAAAGCAAATGACAAAAACAAAGGAGGAAATTATTTGATTTGTTGGTTTCTGATAGGCTTTTCCTCTGAAAGGATTGCCATGATCGCATAATCTGTATAACCTAGATTTTATTTTGTTTTTGGCTTTAGGCACTTTGGATATTAAAGTATATTTTTGGCCCTGCGAACAATCATTTTCTAATGTGACTGTTGTTAAATAGCTTAAAATCTTGTTGAAATCACTCAATCATACGTCTCAATGAACAATCTCTCTTCCTACAACACTTCTAAATAACACTGAGTATTATTAGGATGTCTTTTACTAAACTAAAAGCAAGTAACAATCTGAACTAATGTTCTCGTGGCAAAACATTTTACTCAATTACAAGGTTCACAGTCTTTATAGCTTCTCAGAAATATTTCAATTTATTGCCTTCACTCTTTTCTAAATTTAATATAGAAATGTTTGGTGGTGTTTTTGGGGTTTTTTTTTGTTTTTTTTTTTGTTTTTAAGCTTACTTTCAGTTATCACAGTACTTACAAAACTAAAACTTCTACTTGCCTATGTTTATATTCACTTTGTCATAAAGCATAGATGAAAAAAATAAGCTATAGTCACTTTTCAGTGACTGTCCTGGGCAGAACCAAAGGTAAGTGGATCATGATGATAAGTTGACTTGTAAAAACAGCATTGGAAAAATACACTTAATGTGTATTTAGGAGGAGAGGAGACGAGNTAGGAGGAGAGGAGAGGAGAGGAGAGGAGAGGAGAGGAGAGGAGAGGAGAGGAGTTGAAAAAGTTACCCAATTTAAAGTAGTGTAAAAGAGAGATCCAAGTGAATAAGATATTAATCTCTAATGTTGTGGAGGTTGAACAAAATGTTGGATTAGTTACGAGATTCTCCAAAATTAATAAATTGTTCTGTCAAAGAAATCTCTGCTGAAATGGATATTGGATTGGGCATTAATCAAGTTTCTACTTGACCTAAGGCAGGCTATATAATTTATGAGACTTAACTAAAATCACATACTTCCTAGGGATATTTTTAAGTCATATTTCATCTTACTTGAGAATAATAATTCATATAACACTAATAAGTGTTATAAGAAGTGAATACAGTCAATGAAATTTGAAAAGTCTAATTACATAGAAAATAAACTGTTTTTTATTTGAGGATGAAGATTGAATCCAAGGGCACATTTAGAAAAACAAAAAGCCATTAGAAGGATCAAAAGTGACAAAGGTAGTTCAAGTAGCTGGTGTTTGAAAATAATGAGATTATAGCCTCTTTCTGTTTCTTCATCCTTACTGAAACAAGCAGATCAGAAAATTTTTATTTCATTGATGGTGCATTTGACTTGAATTGAATTTTCTTCTAGGTAACTTAATATATTTTTAAATCACTATAACACCTCTAAAATCCTGTCAGAAAATTACCTTTTTCCCTTGTCAAAGTGTTTTGATTCACTTCCTCTAATTCAACTTCAGATATTTAGTACACTTTTGTGCATATACTGCCTGTAAGGATTTGTACCCAGGAAACCTCTGTATGGCAAATTATGTACAATTATAAAAAGCAAACCTCATTTAGGGATAAATGTCTAAAAGGATTAAGGAACAACATTATCTGAATGAAGGCATTTCAGTATTCTCTTCCACTGTTCATCTTGTCCATATGCTTCATTTCAGAAAGTTAACAGATTGCTGTTTTGATCTTTATTATTTGCTTTATATCTTCAAGGCATTTCTGTTTTAAACTGTTTTCTTCATAAAAAGACATACAGAGGTAAAGTTAACAATGACACCTTTTTACCTAGCATTCAATTTTCCTAATTAAAAATTACTACTTCAAAAATAATGACCTGCTTTTCTTTTTTATTTTGCTTCAGAATATTGTAGCTATATCCTGTACAGGCAAAAAAAATGCTAGCCTACTTCTGAAATGAAAATTCTTTAGATATACTGTGAACAAACTTGAAGGTTTTATTGTTGTCATTAAACTAAATTTATTTTCAGAAAAAAATGTTTTGAGCAATACAAATTATATTCAAGACAGGATAAAGATTTCTATTGAGAGAGCATTGTTTCTGTTTATTTTAGTTAACACAAATAAGCTAAAACTTTTTTTTTTTTCTAAAATGTCTCCACCATTATCATTCTCTGTAGCTCCATAGTAGGATGTTGGTTCCAAATTAATTCAGGGTGAATGGTGCATCATTCCACTCTATAACAAATGCCCTACAGAGCAGTCTTCAGGGGCTATACATAGAGGCAAAAACCTGTTAAACTAGACACTGTTGTCCTGGTTTGGGTGAAAATCAGACTAATTCTGTTCAGTTATTTTACTTTCCAGCTCAGTACTTCTAATTAACAGCACTTTCTGAAGTTAGAAGCATGTTTTTGCAGTGTCTGCTGCCAGCAGTGATAACAGCCCATGTTTAGAGTTACTACCAAGAGTTGGTATGCAGACCAAGGCCACTGCTGGACAGTGTGTACCATCCCATAGGGAGGTGTAGAAAGGAAAAGACTGCACCTAGGAAGGAGCAGACAGGGCAGATAACCCCCAACTGAATGAGGTATTCCATCCCATATACGCCATTATTATTATTACTCGGTAGCAAGCAGAGGGATCCAGGAGGGTCTTTTGGGATTTTACCTGGGCTCTTCTCCTCTCTCGGACTGCTTCCCCAGATCATCCAAGGAGGACTCTGTCCATTCTACCTTCGATCCCGTGTTCCTGAATCCGGTACCAGAATCTAGCTCCTGAACACAGCTCCCGTCTGCTGGGACCCCCGGTGCCTGCTCTACAACATCAGTGGTGACGGTGATGTAATTACCATCAGGGGGGTTGGGCTCGGTACTGGTTTTGTATAGATTTGTACATATTCTATTTTATTATTATTAATCATTAAAGCTGTTCTAGTTTCCTTTTCTAATCACTAAGTCTCTCTCCCTTATTCCTTTTCTCTTCCCCTTTGGGGAAAAAATAGTCATGTTTGGAGGCTGTAATCTGGTTCAGATACACTCCAGAAGTGTTCATTTTCATTGCTTGATAAGAAAGGCAGTCTAGGATTACAAGTTTACACAGAGGTGTCTGAGTGTTCCTTAGACTTAAACTGTATTTCAATTCAAATATTCGAATGAATCCCATTCAGAAAGACTAAATTAGCAGCCATATGCAAGGGAAAGTGGCAGAACTGAATCTAGGACCCAGGTCCTAGATTGGCAGCTCAGTGCACTGTTCACTAGGAGATGCTTATGGTCTTCTTGGGTTGCTACTGGCTTTGATTTAAAAATAAAAGCCTTCTTTATACACATGTCTTTAGCCCAACTGTATATATACTGCTGGAGTTTATAATTAATAAGACTGCAACCTATTGAAAGATCAAGATTATGGTCATTCTTGAAAGCAACCAACCAGGAAAGGATTGAACACTAGCTCATTTGATGACAACAGAAGGCACAGTGGTCAAAAATTACTGTCCTATTTTTAATATTAAAAATAATATATTTAGCATTTTTTAGTGAATAAGAACAATATGTTCTTTTAATGTACTTCAGATTTGTTTCCTGTCCTCAGGAGGACATTTCAGTTTCAGTTGGACAAGAAATCAGTAGTCGAATTATATGACTGGATTTGTTGTGGAAACATTTTATTTATTTGGTTTCTTGATGGGTTAAGTTATAGCATGGATACATTTCAGCTGAACTTTATTTTAAACCCAGAAGTACAGAAAGTCTGAGAATCTAACAGGGAAATTTAATAGTAGAATGCTGTAAATCACTCCAGTAGCTAATGGTTATTTTGTGCATTTAAAGGTCCTTGATTTGTTTTTTTGCTTATGAAATACTTCTTCATGGAAAGCTGCAAACATAATTTAAACAGTAATTGCAGTATCAGAAACAGACTTTTCAAATATCCAGAAAGAAAAAATCAAATAAAATGCCTGAATTTTATTACGTATTTCTCCAAAGCATACTATGGAATGAAAAAGCAGTTTTTAGCAGGTGCTTTTGCTTTTTCCTTTCAAAAAAAGTTTATGTTCTAAACCAGCTTAGGAAACCTAAGAAGCTCATCAGAAAGGTAGCACTAGGTAATGGAAAGTTATCAGAAAGGTAACAATAGTAATATACTGGTTATCTAGTAGTAAAAAGTTCCTTGACAGTTAACATTAAGGTAGGAAATTTTTTTTGCCTGTCTTGAACAACCAGTAAATAACATATTCACTAGCCAGTGGTCTCATTCTTAACGATCAGTAATGATGGAACAGCCTAGTGGAAAACTATTTTCTTCCAGGTGCAATTTTTCTGTTTCTTTCTTTTCTGAAGAGAAGTTACTCTTTATATTTCATCATGTTTTCCTTTAACAGAGATAATTGTGTGCCTACAGAATTCATCAAATGGAATACAGCCAAAGAGGTGGAACAATGTGTACAGGCCTGCAAGCTTTGTGCAGTCATTTCATGCCTTAGAAAACCCTAGGACTAAAGTGTTAGGAAATAAAAAGTCATGACTTCGGGGTTGCATTTCTCAAACAAAGCTCATGAGCTTCATCTATATTCTGGAAAAATAGTTGTCTATAATGAAAGGCTTCATGTCATTAGAGCTTGAAGCCGCTTCACACCTCAATGCTTGCTGTGCTTCTGGTGCTTGAAGCTTTTTCTGATGTCTAAAGCATATTTTACATAATTTTACAAACCAATTTTTAAAATAAAAAATCATGCTAATAGCAATATTTTCCTATTCTTACTCAGTTTTAAAGGGGCTTCAGTAGCATGCAGGTGGTTCTTGGTGTGGCTCAGATGCAGCCCTTTGATTTCTTATAGCAACTAATTCTAGTGCATTTCCCAGAATAGTGTCATGTCTCACTGGTAAGGATGAATCATAGTAGCTAAAGACCAATGATGATATAACAAAGCCAGTATTTAAAAATTAACATATTTATAGCTTACTGTGAAGTAATACACTTGTTTCATACACTGTGTCTGAAAAAAGGAAAATCAGTTGATTTTCATATTAGTGCCTATTGTGGAGACTGCCAATATGTTGCAATACACTTGAAGGTTGCAATATATTTGAACACTGAGGATGCTTAGTTCCAGATCACTTCAGTGATCCTTCAGAGCAGCACAACAGTCCTTGATAAAGCCCCCTTGGAATGATCATCAGAAAGTTCAGAAAATCCCTTCATATTCCTGAAAACAGTAATACTTGTTTCAGTCCTTGAGTACTGGGATGGTATTAGATTGTTCATGTGTCTGTAGTGTTATGGAGGCAAGTTAATGCATGCTATTGGGTAACTTTTAAGTCAACCAGAGAGTTTTTGGTAATAGAAAATTTAAAGACAGTAGTTCTTCTTCTCCCAGCTTTATATGATGAGCATGACATTACATGGTATGGAATATCACCTTGATGAGTTCAGATCAGCTGTCCTGACTGTGTACCCTACCAAATCCTTGTGTACCTCCAGCCTACTTGCTGGTAGGGTGGTGTGAGAAGCAGAAATGGCCTTGACTCTGTGAGTACTGTTCAGCAATAACTAAAACAACACTGTATTACTGTTTCCAGCACAAATCCAAAACATAGCCCCATACCTTTGTGGTATATGAAGAAAAATAATTCTATTCCAGCCAAAACCAGCACACTGGCCTACTCTGGTACTACAGTCTTACAGTAAAACACCAGGAAAAGGAAGTTCATCTATTTCCTGTAGTAAACACAGGAGTCTGGAGACATGAACAGTTGAACCCGCTGCATGAGCTAATGAAGCACTTGGTAACACAGTGCACATTGATGTTGACGTATTTGGAGTTTTATGCCTATGATGAGATCAGAAAATGCACACTAATCTAGCTCAGACTTGCACCATTTCAGAAGTCTAAAAAAGTAAATGTACCATTTTGACTTTCCCTCAAAAACTGAGGGAAATTCCAATGAACATTATTTCTGTGCTCTGTAGGTGCATAGAAAGATGAATCTGCATATACCATCAAGGAAATAAGGTTTTTTAAAAATAAAACATCATCTTACTGAAAAATTACTAATGCTGACATCTAAGACAAAAAGGGAAAAGGTAACCATGACCCATTAGTGCTGTGTTTAGTAGTTCTGAAGCTACTCTTACACATCATATTCTTCCTTGTAGTGCACTTCTTCAGGGAACCTGTGCCTTCCTGTTGTGTTCACACTATATATAACAACTCAGTGCATAATTCCAAGCCTCAGGCAGATACAGCCATGAGGTAACTAAAAATTATCACTGGCTACATGGTATAATAGACTGAGATAAAGTTTGAAGAGAGCTTTTTTGATACTCATCAGTCATTTTATATGATTTTTTTAAGTAAGGCTGGATGAACAAAATTAGTAGCACTTCAGGCTAACTACAAAATATTGGTTTTGGTGTACTGAAGTTATTAATAAACATATTAAGATGGGAAAATATGAAAAATAAACATTTAATTTTGGAGTTAAGGAATTGTTTTGTCTTTTAATTTTGAAATTAAATTGAACAAAAATTTACTCATGACTTGACTAATGCTATTTTAACTTTCTAATTTTAATGCCTCAAATATTTATATCAGCAGAAAAAATAAATAAACATTTGAACTTGTGGTAGTATGAATGTGCTACTGTTCCTATTATTCAGCCATCTGTTGCCTCACTGTTGTGTTCTTCAGCCACTTAGAATAATTTTTCAACCACTCATCTTGTGATGATCATATTTGTGGCAGCTTCAGTGTCCCTCTCTGAAGTGTACAATGTGGTAAAATGATAATCTGAAATACATGGCTGTTTCCAGCAGGGCCTATTCCTTTTTTCTTTTCCAATGTGAAGTACTTCAAAATCACCACAAATAGAAATTGTGGTGTATCAAAGATAATTTATTAGTTAATTAATAATTAGCTGACAGGACTAAACATGCTTAAGATTTAAGTATATGCTTAACTCAGCTAACCTTCACATATAGCACTATCTTTTCTCTACTGACATCTTTTAATTTCTTTTTTTTTTTTTTTAAAGAAGTTCAGACTGTTCAAAATTAGGCTTTCAGAAATTCTATTTGTAAAAATGTTTAAAAATTCCTTGTTAAACCTCAAGGGTAATCCTAATACTTTTTGGATGTCTAAAAAAATTGAGTGATTCTTGGTTTGGCTACAGCTAGAATTAGATTGTACAGTGGAATAGTAGTAGTTATTACAGCTATAATCATAACTTTCAGCAACTGAAAATGACAGTTCTATAATGTATAATTTCATTTTTATTTAATCCTGAGGCAACTGAGACAATTATGTGGACTTGTAATCAGATATAAGTGGGCCATCTTAATTATTATAATAATCATTTGGTTTATATCCACACTTCTTTTTGATTATTTCTGCAACTCACTTTTAAACAAGATTATTAAACATTTTTTCTCCAAAATCCAAATGCTATTATTCAAAAACTCTATAAAAAAATGTATATGCTTTTATAAAGATGAAACAGATTTTCACAAATTAGATATTGGAAAGAGAAGCTATAATTTTGAATCTTTAAATTCACCTTATTAAAATGCACAGGAATATAATTTATGTAAACAATTGCTCATACTTTCGCTTACAATAAGAGATGGTATTCATTAAGCTTTCATCCCTGTTTAGTTTTTGATTTATGTGTCTGCCTCTAAGTTGGTATTAAATTACAGTTTTTAATACTGAAGAAAAGGTGTATGATATATTAAAATGATCTTAAAATGCATATGAGACCATGATGTTTATTAAGAAAGTTTCCAAATAATATGGGTCATCCAGAATCTTCTCAGAACTTCAGAGAATATTTTCTACTCTGTGTAAAAGTAAATTGAAGATAAGCCTCAGTTATGAGACATATAGTCTTGTTACAAAAAGCCACTCCTCAAATTTATCACTCCTGTTTTTTGTGGATGTATTTTTCAACAATTCTGCTCTAGACAAAAAATATCAGATTAATTTAAATGCAGACAAATTACACTATGTTTCACAACACAGAAGAAATCCCTTATTAAAAATTCTAATCAAAGACTTATGACTCCCAATATCTTTCATCCCTGACTCCTTGTCTTGTTTTCACTTGTGCTTTGGTAGCTCTTCCTGTCTCTTTCTTGATAAACCAATCTGCTAGTTTCACTTTGACCTCTACAGATCACATTGCATGTTTTTTTAGTGCTTTCTGTTGAAGTTGTCATATTCTTAGTCTTATCTTCAAAGTTTCTAGCTACTTAACATCTTTTTAATTCAATAAATGTAAAAAAACCCTTGCTGTTCTGGAAAGCATTCCTTTAGCTTCCCGATTTAAAGTTCAGTCCTGGGTTTCTGTAAATGAATGCAAAGCTCTCTAGCTTCAGTGTGAGAAAACCCAGACTCTTATCTTCTCTTTCTACTTCCTATCTCCACAACCTTTTTGCTATAACTCTCTGTTTTTTCATAATATAACTTCTCTCTGTAAAGATGTTTTGTGGTGTTATAAGAAAACTATAAACAACATCAGAAACATTATCCACAAGCCCCAACAGGGGACTATGCAAAAAATAAAAATCATCATGTACTCTATGGCTCGTGCATACCATCTCCAAGAAGATAAACCTTCACACAAAATTATTTTCTTAGGATCTGTCAAGAACATTTATGCAAGAGCCTAGCAGTGGTGTTCACAGTTTGCAAGTCAATCTGATAGATAGAAAAAAAAAACAAAACCAAAAACAAACAACCCCCCCCTACCTTGTTGATCCTTCAATCCATTTATTGCTGTATGTTTATGTCCTCTGATATAGTGGCTATAGGATTATTCAAATATGTGGTTTTAGAGGGAGACCTAAAGGCTGACAGGGAGCTAAAAGTTTATTGTAAAAGCAGCAGCAAAAAGCTACTTGTAGTCTAAAAGACTTGCAGAAATAAGTCATCTAATGCAACTGAACAGATAAACCACAGTAAAAAAAAACTAGTAGTATGAGAGCTAGACAATTGAAGAGAGTGGAGTGGCTACACTTTTTATCTCCTTGCAATATTTAAAGATCAAGGGCAACAGAGTGTGCTATAATAAAGAATTAGCTGCTTCTTTTCAGATATAAGGAATAGGATCTCCTCATAGGTTAGAATTACTTATGTCAGAGATACCTTTTGAAAAAGGCCTGGAGCATGGACTTTTTTGGGAGTGTGTCTGGAACAGTTTTTGCAGTTGGCTTTTCTCTAATCCTGTATGTGTGAGCATTTAGAATTTTATACATAATTAACAATAATGAAAGGATATAAAAAGTTCGATAAATATGAATAGTCCAATATGCCTATTCTCCAGTGATGGAGTTAGATTAAAATTATTCATTGTAAATTTGTTTATTTGAGAATTATGTTGTGCAGATGAAAGAGTAGAGTTTGACACATCACAGAACTTCTACAAACCTGCAACAAACATAATGTGGAACACAAATGAGAACTGTGAGCAGGACATAGGTTGTGAGTTATAGGCTTCCTGTCCAAGAAATTATCAAATCAGATTATCCTACTTCTCCAGAGCCCTCTCAAACAGTTTTGTTACCTGAAGTTAATAAATCTTGATTAGTTTTTCTACCACATAAAATTGCTTCATCACTTCCAATTAACTCAATGATACAGTAGCAACTGTTCAGGATGCCCCTTAAATCTATTTTATCTCTAATTTGAACCTTGTGGAAATCTTCTCTGCAAGAAGATAAAGTTAAATTTTCCTCTCAGTCTATTGCACATCACTGTAAGAGTCTGAGACATGACTTGAAATAGAACACTATTACATGCACTCCATGGATTTAGGCAGCCTGCCTGGATTCTTTGCTGATTTGAATGCTCACCTAATCAAGCTTTAGTGCTGATCAGTGAGCCTGTGTACACTTTCAAGTGTTCTGCAATTTTAAGGATTAATCTGATAATTTTGTTTTATGATTAAAAGAAGATTAATATTAATTTCTATTAATTTTGTTCATTGTTTTTTTACTTCAGCTACAACAACTGGTAAGAATTTGAAGACAGAAAGTTCATAATATAAATGGGGGAATCTTAAATCTAAACTATTTTAATGTTTTGATGCAGATATAGGAGGTTTAATTTCAATATGTTTATTGGGAAATTCCTGTTGCAATTGTATATTATTTTAGAAAGCTTGTTAAATCATTCCACCTTAATAACTTTGGCTATGTAATCAGACTGGAAGATATTCAGGTTCAAATCCCTCCAACTCTCTATTTCTAATTTCTTGAAGTCCCATGGAATAACCTGTTTCTTATTCTCTCATTACAAGGTAAAACATCTGGGGAAGTGCAAGCTAATGAGTTCTTTGTGTGCAAAACCAGGCCCTTTAGTTACTTGTAGAGAGACATATTTTCACAATGTACCTCAAGTCCTAAGAAGAGATGGTTAAATCAAAGATATGTGAGATGTACCTTTCTGTGGTGATGTGTCACAAATACTCAAATTACCTCCTGAGGTGTAAGTGGGTTTTATATTTCTACCCCATATGGGAACCACATATTGATCTCTCAAGGTTTTCATTTCAGCTTTAAAAAAAAACAACAAAATCACTATAGGCTCAGTAAGGTCTATCAAATATGATGTTTCACAAATGATGTGAATGGAAATAAGTTTGCAATGGAGACATATAAATGTAGATGGTTGCATGGATGTTGATATACCTAAGCTTCTATTAAAGGATATCTACTGAACAAAAGTTAGGGAACAATTTAGTTTACCTGCAAGTGGATATGCAAGGATTAGTTAGGTAAACAGTTTCAAGGTGATACTGGCTTGTTGAGGATGCTGGTTCTGTAGCCCGAACAGAGGTTTCCAGATATATTTCCATTTTATAAGCCATAGGATGTGAGTTGTCCTGATGAGGCCGGCATTTACAAGTCACAGTACCTAAAAGGGGATGTCCTTCACGTAGCAGTTTGAACTGCAAACTCCTGTGCACCTCAGATGGTATGGAATGCCTGTGCCTAGGCAACTGCATAAATCCCTAGCACTTTAAGGGGAATTAGGCACTATCTCACATTATAGAAACCTAATTTTAGGTGATTTAAGGAGAAGCAGAATTCTCAGTCATGTCTTTCACATGAAACATTTTCCTGATAGACTCTAATCCAATGCAATTGAAAAACTTTTAACAATCTAGGGATACGTGTATAAAGCAATAATTGAAAAGCTAAAATGTTAGCGCTAACCAGTAATTTTCCAGGACAGTATGTTATTTCCTCCTGAACGTAAAGGAATGTGTGAGAAGTAGAAAGTAGCTTTAAAGAAAAATTAAGGGAAATTACGTACATAATTTTTAAACTTAGTTTTACTTTTTTAAAGCCTCAGGTAAGACAGAAAAGAAGGTACAAGAGTCATGTGAGGCAAATAAAAGCAAAATATAACATTGAAAAGGTTTTCTTTTTTTTAACCCAAGAAAATGTTTCTGAAAAGTGAATGTAAAAAATAAAGTGGAAAGTCAGATTAAATGATCAAATAATATTTGTATAACCTCTGAAAGCATAATGCAATATCATTTCATGAGGCCATTTTCATCCTGAGGCTTAAAATCTATTTGTGTTGCTTGCCTGTCTGCCATCTCTCCAGCACCCATAAGATGATGTAATGATGAGGATAAGAACACTAGTTTTGATTCTGATATAAATGGGAAGCCATTAATTTCATGATGGATCTGGAACTTCAAGCCAATTGCCCACTTATGCTATAGGAGTAGTTAAGCACAGCAGAGTTTTTATTGATTTTCTTTATATTACCTCTGAAATCTATATATCTGGAAAATCTCAAGAGTTTCCTGTAGTGATCCATTCTGGACTTAGAAGGAAATAACCTCTCTTTTAGCATCTTTAGCCTCTGAGTCCTGCTTACATTGTAAAACTGATCTGACAAGAGGGGTTGAAAAATGTACAAGAAATGTCTGGACAAGTCAAAATCTCAAGGAAGTTTCCTTGGGAGACCAGATCTAAATATGAATAATGATTTGCAAAAGATCAACAAATACTTCTGCAGTTGAAAATTGACAGTTTTGAGAGGATATAATGAGCCTCAGACAAACCTGGGTTTTACCTTATGGGAAAGTAAACATGAAGTCAAATTTGATTTGGAGAATGTCAGACGAAAACCACCATAACTGCACAAAAACTTGCTCAATTCTGTTTCTACCTTTCTGATTTTCCTACATTGCAAAAATTGCCTCACAAAACTCTTAATGTAATTCTGCATTTGTTTCTGAAATAGGATGTATCTGCTAAATCCCAATATTTGGGGTTTTTTTAGGAGATTTTTTAGTGTATTTCTTCATGTACTTGACAGCTCAATTAAGCAGAATGATTATAAATACTCAGGACTGAAGCATGTCACTCACTGTCTCTATAAAGTATAATTGAACCCACAAAAAATACAAAAGCAGTGAGCAAATAATTCACCTCAATTATTTTAACACATGATTTAATCAGTAATTACTTGCATACGTGGCTTGGAAAAAGGTATTTCATCAATTCCAATTTGCAGAAATAATTTTCTACTTTTCTTATTCCACAGAAATGAACTGCTTGGGAAGCAAATTAATATTATCTAGCTGAAAGTTGCAACAAATATCCTTCAGATCTCTATAGCTATGTTTTTAGTCCACTGTTGTAATCTGTACCAAGTGGTACGTAGAAAAATATAACATTAAATGCATGAATGGTGTAATTCAATTTTACCTAAGAAGCCTTCAAAAAACAGAGATATTTGGTGTAGGCAATAAAATAATCTTTTCAAGCCATTACTTATGGGCCTTGTATTTTGTTTGATCAGAACACTTTTTGGTATCCACTAAAACATTTTTCCTCTCATTGTGTCGGCTTCCTTATTATTCAGGCCTCAACATATTTTACTACTGACAAAACTTATGCAATAGTTCCTTTTACAAAGAGATATGAATGTGAAGGATTCTTTTTCCTCATTGGATTAGTTATCCTTCTGCTGAAATTGATACCTTTTAGCTTGCCAGGAAATGTGCATTTTGATTTCTGACTGTTGTGTAATAAGCTTGTCATTACAAGGAGCAGCCTGTGCAGCTGTGTGCAGGTGCCACTGCAGAGTGACCTGTACTTCCCTCGCCAATCAGAACAATGAGGAGACAAAACAGATAACAAGCAGAATGCTGCAGATAACTGAGGTAAAGAATTGCAGAGGGAATTGGTTTTGGCAATGATAATCTTTTCCCTTGATTTAACAGCCAAAATATGGATAAAATTTTCCACAACCTTGTTATAAATTCCATGGAAAGTGACGTCTGAGCTTTTGGTACAGAGCATAGTGTGAGCTTTTCCCGATTTCTGAAACCAACAAGGGGTGTTTCACTTACACTTATATTGCAGTCATCTCAGTGAAACAGTATTTATAGATTAAAGTTAAACTATATTCAAAACTAATGTAGACAATCAAGGTAAGTGTATGAACTTGCTACTGAAAAAAAAAAAAAAAAAATTAGTTGTAACTTCTTAAAAGCATTTTGTGACTTGAAACCTCTCTTTACAATCAAGTGGATACACTTTCAAAAACACTCACATCAGTATCCAGCACATAGTAGAATGATATATGACTTCTTAGAGTAGACATGGAAGATCTGTAGTTCCACTTGCTATGAATTTTCTCATACTTTGCAATATAAAATGGCTCCATAGAAGTATAGCACAACTAAATTTGAATATACACTTTCAGAAAAGCAATTGTAATCCTTAATTAATACATGTCAACATAAGAAGAGTATTGACATTCTCATAACAGATATTGCTTGTTTGAACATTCATCATATGCAAAAAGCTGCTTTTGTAAGATGTCTGATAATGGGCTAATCCTGTATTACTGTCTGCTGGCTAAGGACTGGTGGGCACACAAAGTAGATCAGAGACATGGAGGAGAAAAAACATGTAAAGAAGCAGTTTTCACTTCACTAGTTACTGTTCTTCATGAATAATGACATCACAGGAGATACACATGGAGAAAGAAAAGCAAAAAATGGACAAGATCAGTTAAGGTAAACAAGTGGCTTATTCAATTAATTCAATTCAATATAAAATTTCAATCTGTAGAAATGAAACTGAGAATAACTAGTTGAATTTCAACATGTCAGTGCCTTTAAAAGAATGAATTAAGACCTGTAGGGTGTACTTGTGTTTAGAAAAACTATTATGTTGCTGTGTGCTACAGGGACAACACTGATTAGCCTTGATTAACAACAATGTACAAATGTTAAGGTGGGGTTTAGTTCACTGCTTCTGGCATAAAATTTTCCATAATTATGGGAGTGAGTTTGTCTTATGACCCAAGGGGACAGCCTGCTCCTGTGCCTTTAAGAGCTCCTTCCTGAAAAATGTCCAGCCTTCCTGGACCCCTTTGCCCTCTAGGACTGTACCCCAAGGGACTTTCTCAACCAGTGTTCTAAACGGGTTGAAGTCTACTCTTTGGAACTCCATAGTAATAGTATTGCTGACGTCCCTGCTTACTTGGCCAAGAATTGAGAATTCTATCGTTTCATGGTCGCTAAGCCCAGGACGGCCTCCAACAACTACATCATACAGAAGCCCTTCTCTATAAGCAACAAGTCCAGCAAGGCACCTCCNTTTGCTGCCTGCTGACCCCATGCAGCGTAAACCTCCCCATGCTCAAAGAGCCCAAAATTCTGTTGGTGCCACCAGCCTCTCAGCCATATGTTAATCGAGTGAGCCTTCCTCTCTCAGTATTCACCCCTGCCACTGAAGGGATTGAAGAGAACACCACCTGGGCTCCTGAGTTCCCAAGTGATCTCCCCAGGGCCCTGAAGTCTTTTTTAATTGTTTTCAGGTTTCTCTCCATAACATCATCATTACCAACCTGGATAATCAATAGAGGGTAATAGTCCGATGGCCATACCAGACAGAGAGCTCCCCAGCTCTCTGACCCAGAGAGGCAGCAGACTTCCCTATGGTGTGGATATGGATGGAATATGCGGCCCTCAGTTCCTCTCGGAAGAGAGTTGCCAACTACTTCTTGTTAGAGCTGGTCCTAATATGTGGGGGAGACCAACTTATCTTGTGTGACTTCCCTGATGGACCTTCATCTCGATCATGATTTGTTTGTCCCTCAATTTCCAGAACCCCATATCAGTTGTGCAAGGGCATCTGGGAAGGGGAGGGAGGCCAGGAGGGGATTCGCCTGCCTTGCCAAGCAGGGACCTGTTTCCATTCTCCCTCATTTCTTAGGTTCATTTCTTTTAGCTGCTGACAAGGAAGGAGAGGTTCTTCTCCTTCTGATGGAGCCTCCATATGCTGCCCTTTCTTCAAGGATGGT
>VWZY01013184.1:136365-155497 GCA_013399075.1 Chloroceryle aenea
CTGCACTTGCTTTTGTTGAACCTCATGAGGTTCCCCTGGGTCCACCTCTCCAGCTTGTCCAGGTCCCTCTGGATGACATCACATCCCTCTGGTGTATCAACAGCACCACTCAGCTTGGTGTCATCTGCAAACTTGCTGACAGTGCACTCAATCCCGCTGTCTATGTCATTGATAAAAATGTTAAACATCACAGGTCCCAGTATGGACCCCTGAGGGACACCACTTGTCACTGCTCTCCATCTGGACTTTGAGCCATTGCCCACTACCCTCTGTATGAGGCCATCCAGCCAATTCCTTATCCACTGAACAGTCCACCCATTAAATCTCTATCTCTCCAAGTTGGTGAGTACCTACAAATACAGATATTTTTACTAACACAGTAGGTGAAAGAATATAATAAAATATATTGAAGTGCACTGACTAATGGAAAGAAGAAAATTCTTATTTATTATATGAAAACAATATCTTCCAAATTTGCACTAGGATACTACTATGATATGTTCCCATGTGAAGTCTGAATTGTCATTTAATTCCCCTTAGGGCTTCATTCATTTTCTTTTCAAATTCAAGTGGTATCTTCAAGACAGATATTAAAATTTATCTAGTTTTCTGAAAAGACTTTTTTTTATTTTCAGTCTATTTCTGTTTTTGTGATGCTGAGAAGAGCTGTGACCTCTTCATCTTCTTTAGCCAAATATTGCACATGGTTTATTCATAAAACATCTTATGCATTTACTGCCAAAGAAATAAGAAAACACCTGGAACATAGTTGGAAGATGTATGAGAAGATATAGAATCACAGGAAATATATCTGAAAGAAGTCTCAAGAGCTTATTTGGTTCATTCCCTGACTCATTCCACGATCAGCTATCACCTCTCATAAACAATTGTCTAACCTACTGTTACAGAAATACTACATTCATTTATTTTGTGAAGATGTCTTTTACACAATGTAAGACTGTTTTAACATAAAAATATCAGAGAATGTGCTAGAGAGAGATCTGTCCATCTTGTTCTGCTTCATATAGTCTTCCCTAAGCAGTTCTTATTGGCTAGTCTTAGATACAGAATGGTAACTTAAGTGGACTTCTGGAGCTAGTACTGATGATTTTAGCATCACCCCTTTGTGTCCTCTCTGAACTTTTACTTGTCCCTTACCTAGATGAGACAGTTTTCATGTTTCTCCCTGTCAGGTTTGGTTTTTTTTTCTCTTGACATCTTATCATTCTTGTATTTCATTTCATTTAATATGTTGCAGGTTGGGTGTTGTAGAATGGCTAAAAGACAAGGGTCATGTACCATTAAGAGAAATATCATCTGAAGCAAGCTGTTAAGCCCAGCAGCAATCCTTGCAAGAAACTTACAGGGACAGCATGACCTTGAGCTGATAAAATAGAATATTGTGGAGT
Source organism: Chloroceryle aenea (assembly GCA_013399075.1). Taxonomy (NCBI): domain Eukaryota; kingdom Metazoa; phylum Chordata; class Aves; order Coraciiformes; family Cerylidae; genus Chloroceryle; species Chloroceryle aenea. Next base: position 137,775 of record VWZY01013184.1, read on the forward strand.
GAGAAAGTAGCAGTCTTCTGTTACAGCAAGAGGGGTTGGGTTATGCTAAGAGACCCTGTGAATTGAACCAATAGAGGATGGACAGGTGTGACTACTAATGAGGTGACTGTATATAAGTACTTTGCTGACAGCTAATTAACAAAGTTCGCTTATCAATCACATTGATTGACCACATCTTCCCTCGCCACTCCGCAGTTGGGCAGTGGTTCTGAACTGTTAAAGTTTTGTTCTCTGATCTACTTACAGCACCTTCTGTACTGATGTTGAAAATCTGTTTGTCAAAATTTGTTAACAACAGTAATAGTATTTGTCTAAAAATAATTCTGTGATTATCATCAGATAACTGACTCCAATTTCATAACATGCTGTGAATAACTATTATTTTACTATCTATAAAAGTATTTATTTTGAAATTATAGCTTAAGAGAAAACAAACAAAAAAGTAAATATATACATTATGTATACTTCTTCCACTTTTCATAAAAGATCATTTTTTCTGCCACAGAGGAAATATAACTGCCTTGACCTGGTTTGTTTTTATTGTAAGCCAAAATTATATGAGCTATTTCATCACCCCTGGCCAGTAGAACTCAGATTCTGCATACCTTTATAAGGAGATGATTTTGTTCAGATCTCTACAAAGTCCCAGTAATTACTCCAACCTAATTCTCATTAATTTTCATGTGGTGTTGTTTAAATACTCAAGTTAAACAGTTAGAACAGTAGTTTCTTTTCAGATACTACTCTTGTTATTCTTGCTCCCTTTAATATGAGACCTTGGCAATGTACTGGTCCTCTCTGAGTCCCATTTCATGTGTATTACAGGTGTATTTGTATAACATAAAGATTTCACTCAACTTGAAAAAAATAACAGACATAAAAATGTTATTTATACTCATGCCTTAGTGCATTGGTCTAATATCATACTGAAAGACAAAAAAAATCTCATTTTAAATAAGTACAATGCAAATCTCATTTCCATTGCCAGAATGGGCCAAACTTGGAATTGCAGATTATTTATTCTTTCTCCTATTCTAAAAACAAAAAAATATCATCTTTTTGAGGCAACAAGATATATAGGTAAATATTGTACCCAAAGAGTATATCATATTTACCAAAGGGGATTGTTTACATGGTAAAGCAGCTGACAAATTCTCTAGTTTCTTTGTGTAGTCATGTGCTTAGCTATGTTAAGACGAAAAATTAATTGCCTTGGTATCATGAAGATATGACCCTTCGTAAAAATTACCTCTTGTATATTTACCATTCAGAAACCACATGGCATTTTTAAGCAGGAAAGCCAAAATATTGTACTTGATTTCTTACTAGCTCAATAATGAACTTGATTGGGTAAAAACATTGATAATTGTTCCAAACGTACCCAAGTATAAATTACTTAATAATACTTAAGTACAAATTAATCCTTGCACAGTTCTTTCACCAAATATCAGTAAATCTTACCAGGATAAGTGCATCTGCTATATATGGTTGACTGGAAGAAGATTTCTGCATGCAGATAAGAATAGCACAGACATTTTAAATGGAGAAAGTAAGCATTTATTTACTATACATAGTCCTAATACATTTATTATTTACCTACGTGCAATCTGTCTTTTTTAGCTTCTCTCTTCTGAATACTAAGGAGATGTTGTTGTGAGACAGACTCAGTCAAAAGGCCTTCATGCAAACACTCTAATCTAGCAAAAACATAGCAAAACCTTTATCTTTGTATCTTTCCAGTCAAGTTCAATCCTTCTATCTTGAGCCACTTCTAATAGAAATGTCCGACATGTGCAATTTTTCTTTTTTTTTTTAATGCAATAGCTCTGCAAAAGGCATTAAAAATGAATGGTTTGTTTGTCATGGAAGAGAAAGAATAGACGTGAAGGAAGCATTATACTGCACAAAAGTATCCTTGTAGCTTAAAGACAGATGAAAACAGTTCAGGTGAGTGTCAGCTCCTCATAAAACTAAATCTGAGCAGAAGTTTGACTGTGACTCCAGAATACTCTTTTAGGCTCTATCATTTCACAGAGGTTTTATTTTCCAAATTCATCCTGAAATGATAAACCTGGATGCTTTATTGATAGAAAATGTCTTCTAGACACATTTAACTACTTGTACAAACTCTTGTAGGCAATTTTATGTCAAAATCATCTCTTGATATTTTGGAAAATTGGGTGTACTGAGGGTCAAGATGTAACAGCATCTTAACCATGTCTTTTTTAGCAGCTTTGCCCTGAAGATGTTCTACCTGACTCTTAAGAAAGGACTTCCTCTACTGTTTGCTGATGACAAACATAATTCTATGTTAATTATAGCTGACAACACAGCTTCATACAAAACCAGAACACAATCTATTGCTGGAAGTGGACATTGACTTGCTTTAACTATCTTTCTTTGTGAACAAAGCAGCTATCTAACATATTATTTTTATTTATCAGGAAAATACTAAATACAGTGAATGGAATCTGATGTTCACAGATGTGTTTCAATTTGCAAGGGTTTTTTTGTCACTGATTTTTTGTGGGAGGAAGTGTGATGTGTCAGATTTCAATTTGAAGTGCTTTGTATTCCCGATGGCTGACTTTTTTCTTCTCCAAAAATGCAATATAAAAGTCAGGTTTCCCATTATCATTCATTCATTTTGCTTTTTTCTTCTGCTCATTAACACTGAAGATTTAACTCAAGGTTTAGTCTCAATGTTCAATCTAAATAGATTATAATTTGAATACAAACTGAGTTTAAATTTATTTTTCTTAATCTGTTTTTATTCTAACTTACAGTTCCCACTGTCTCCCTAAAGTTTAATTGCACACTATTGGGACTTTATGCTTACATATTTAAACAGAAGATGAAACGTAGCGCATCACTCAGTCACACTTACTACTTCACCCTTTTTTTATATCTCAATTAGGATTGAGTCAGGCATAATTTATTCAAGTATCTTACTTATTAAAGTGTAAAGGAACAAGTTGAAGATTGAATAATTTGTGTTAAACATCAGCATTTCTTAACTCTTTCAATCTTCAAAAAATTCAGTATCAAAATATTCCAACTGGAAAACTCTGGGTTGTTTGTATTAAGTAAACATTTATTTCTACTATGTTGGAGGAGAGATCTGTGTCTGATGTCCTGTGTATTCCCTTTGTTGTTGACTCTTTTACCTATTGGTTATGGCTAATATGCATGTTGATATAACCAGTATCTCCATTATTCAGCACAGTGGTATCTTCACCCTTTTTTTTTTCAGAAGTTTTGGAATTTGTACCTATTGAGTCAATACTTGTTTCATTGTTTCTTTTTCCTTTTTGTTTCTTTCCTTCAGTTTAGTCCACTAATAACTAAGCTGATAATTCCAAAGGAAACCAACCAACCAAATAAATAAATAAAAACACCTCAGGGTTATATCTTTGAAAAAACTCGGTTGCTTTCTATCTGTATTCTCTACTGGTTCTCTCTGAGCTTCTTAGGCAGCCACAATGGAATTACACAAGACTGAGTTACTCAATTATAGCCAGTTCCAGCTGTATAAATACAGACAGTGAAAAATTTTATCTGCAAACCTGTTGTTATTGATCGCAGTAGAAAGATAAGTTTGACAATCAATAATTCAGGGTGGTAGCAATAGCTATCTGATGAATCTGACTTCACAATTTCAATTTCCAGCTATATTTCAGGTTATGAAGTGTCTTGCTGTGAACTGTATTTGTATCCAGAGGCACCTATATCTTTGTGTCTCCCAAAAATCTCGATAGTGTAGCTTTCATCAGAAGAAGCCCACTTTGCACAGTATAGGTTTGTTACTTTTTTTATAACCATGCAGCAGAAATATGTCTGCTCCCTCTTAGGCTGTATTACCAGGCTTTTAAGCACACTTGTGCATACATACTTGCTTTCACTTCAACACAGTTATGACTTCAGCTTGTGATTTTAGGGTTTGTTTAAAGATTATGGTCCAGTAACATTGCCAAATAATAAGAGTTTCTTCCTGAACATTCTGTGCAAATAAGCTCTTTACAGCCAGGTTAATAGCACTAAATACACCTGATATTTACATTGCTTTTACCCAGCCTGGAAATGATTGTTTTCTTAGCAGTTTACACAGAATGATAAGTACTGACTGCTGCAGTATAAACAAGGAGGGTGAGTGCTGTTTATTATCTCATCTTACTTTTAAAATGCTACTTTGCTATGTTCTGTTACTAACATGATGAGTTTACAATAATATGAAATGTAAGGCTTGTTTTGTAGTATTTAGTCATCAAATATATTAACTAGTGATCTAGTATACACACCAGTGCTGCATAAAATACTGAGGGAGCCATAAACAAGAAAAAAAAACAAACAAACCAACCTTAGCTGGTTTGAAAAGTTCCTTGTTCACTGGCTGGAGGTAATGCAAAAGAATTCCGCTTGCTACAGCCAACCAAGTGCCATTTCCAAACAGCAATATGCAATGCAAGTTCTTCTTCCATAGCTAAAAATCAAACCAAACTTCTCAAACCCCTTTGTTCTTTATCTCCCTTAGTTAATTTTGAGTCAAACCACAGTTTAATCTTATAGGTTAGATTAAAAATTGATGCCATTAGGCAACTTTCTGCTCATTTTCCCCGAACAGAAAACTCTTATAACATAAAGAACTGGAGTATTTAATAAAAGCAAATAAGACCAGTGAGGATAGGAAGAATATCAGAACACCAGTGAGAAAACTAAATGTCCTCACCTCACTGAGAGCAAAAATAAAACAACCTTGTATGAGTTTTATATTCCACAGATTTTACTGCTTAGAAAATAAATGAACAGCAAACCAATATTTTGTAGCTATTCCTTTTGACATATTTGAGTTCACAAGGCTGAAAAAATAAAGGTGATCCATGTTTCACATGTCTTGTCATTTGGCAGAAACTGAACTGATAGAAAAAGGAGAAAACAAAATGCTTATTCTAAGCCAATCTGACTAAAGCAAAAACGTAATTACATCTATGTATCTGTTTAAAAATGAAAGATAGTAATAAAAATTATTGTATTTATGTCCTTTTTGGGTACATAAAGAATGTGAATTTCATCATTCGTTATTTTAGCCACCTAAAATGTAAGCACCAACCTACATAGTCACCCTGGTTTTCTCAATGGAGAGGAACAAGCATGATGTGCAGCTATTTTAGATGTGAACCTTACAATGGAGAGAATGACCTTCCAGAGGTATCACTGACTGTAGAGAAAGGCTAGAAGAAAGCACCTGCCTTTTAAATGGTGTGAAGCTACAGGATGTGAATGCCATGTATAATTTGTGTTTCTTTTGATTCTTAGTATAAACAGTATCCACTTTAGTAAAATCATTGATATACATAGTACAAAAATCAATAGCCTCCTTCTTACATTGTGGAATTATAAAGCATCTGACTCAAAATGCTGTGAGTTATAATTACAAATAAATAAATAATTCCATAGTTTAAGAACTATAGGACAGAAATGAAAGCCTGTGGCTGAAACAATATGTAATTAAATGGTATAAAAAAAAAAAGAAAAAAAAAAGTAGAGGATTGAATGAAGTATGAAGCTATGAGGAGAAAAATGTTCAACTAAAACTTTGGGGTTTTTTACATCAACTTCCTGTCCTTTTGTCTTACTCTTTTCCTATCCAATGTACAGCTTAGGCCAATTTTTCTGACTGCCAGCAAAAACCTTCACGTATCATAACTACCAGGTTACAGAAGCCTTAGTCAAGCCTCTGTATTTTTGAAGAGACTAGCTACAAAGAAAAGGAATAATATACCTGATAAATCTATTAGGATACTGTTCTACAGCTGATTAACTGTTCTTATAGTGTAGGGGATACTTGGTAGAAGAGACAACACGTGCAGTTATTTCTTTATTATGATTATCTGATGATATGTCATGATATTCCATTGAAATTTATGTTATTTTGCATTTGAATAACAAGCATACATTATAATATGCAGTGCCATTTGTCATCCTCTGAAGCCACCTCTGCATACAGGTAAATCATAGAATCATAGAATGGTAAGCATTGGAAGGGACTTCTGGAGATCAAGTCCAATCCCCCTGCCCACACAGGAACACCTAGGACATGCCATACAGGAACAGATCCAGGTGGGTCTTGAAACTCTGCAGAACAGGAGCCCCCACAACCTCTCCAGGCAGCCTGTTCCAGTGCTCTGTCACTCTCCCAGTGAAGTTTTTCCTCATGTTGAAGTGGAACTTCTTGTGTGTCACCTTGCTACCATTACCTCTCGGCCTATCACAGGGTACCACTGAAAAGAGACTGGCCCCTTCTACTTGACACCCACCTTTAAGTGGTGGGTGTCATTTAAACAGTCCCAGGGCTCTCAGCCTTTCAAGTGTTACTTCCTGGTTTGAGGTTAGTTTTCAGGCATAATAAATAGGAAATGTATAGATATATGAAGATCTGTGAACATAGAAAGGTCACCCACATTCTGATGCCTGAGAGTAATTCTTTGAAGAGGACATTAAAAGAATATAAGAAAAGAATAAGAGACGGGTAGATGATGTGAAAACTTTTGCAACAAACTTCTCTTTAAAGTTGTAAGATTTTCCATCAACAGAAGCCAGATTCCTCTTATCTGTGATTTAAATTTACATCTCACAGATTGCATGTTTTAGTCTTCATGCAGATTGTAAACTCACAGCCTTTTAAGAGAAAACTCCAGTAAATTGGCTTATCCACTTTACTTCAATCTTTTTATATATCCCAGTAGAATCTTTAGTGTGTGTATTAATAAAGCAAATGCTAGAATATTTATATCGCTAATTATTCTAACTGAAAATCAGGGGCTTAGGAGAGATTCTTCTGGCTGTAATTCCATTTAATGCAGCTGTATAGTCATGTTCATAGAAGAATCAAATTAGTATTTCTGAAGAGAGTATACAAATACTTTTTTTTTTTTTTTTCAGGTATAATTACACTTTGGGATACTAATTTCAGATGTATTTGATGGAGTTTTTATAACATGTCAGATAAGAAAACCCTGATTGGCAGACGATTTGAAAAGAAGGGTTTCTTCTCATCACATAAATTAATTATTTTGTTTTATCTAGCAGAGCAAGTTCATTTTACAAAGACAGAAACTCCTGAAGTGTTGTAATTCGATCTGCAACAATTCACAATTACATATATTTGCAGTGCTTTTAGAATCTAACTTTGTATTTCCTCTTCCAGAATCAAGGAGGGGCATTTCTCTAATATGTAGATTGTACTTGGGTAAGTAACTATATGATTTTTGGAAAAGTCATAATGAAGGGCATAAGGCATATGTTGAAGAAAGATATTCCTATGGAACCTTACTAGAAAAGAAACAGAGACTACTAAAAATTGTGTTCTTTGCTTTTATGAATTCTTTCAGAATGACATAGCAGTGAAAGTACTTCCAGGTTGGAATTTCTCAACTCACTGACATGTGAGATTTTCTCATAAAAATAAAAAGTTTTGATTCCAACTCTCACAGTGTTGAATATTTAAAGAGGTTGTTTTATTATAATTTAAATATTCATAATTGAACCTACTTTCAAATGCAGACCTATCATCTTCAAGTGTTCTGTTAGAAGCATAATATATAAATTTTTATTCCTGAAAAAAAGGAGTCAATTAAATTAATATAAATGATTTTATGTAACTATGGATTAGTATCTGTACTGTGGTAACACTTAGGAGATCACTTCAGATATCTATTGTACAAACACAAAACACAGTCACTGCCTCAGAAAAGTTTATAATTAAATTTAAGACAAGGCAAGAGGCACCAAATGAATGCAGACTCTCAGGGAAGTACAAGGAAGAAGTGACACTGTCTTGGTCAACATGACAGCAAACTATAAAGCTGTATGTGATTATTCAGTGCCTTATGGATCTTTGTACTAGGAAGTTCAATAGCCTGTGGCTTCAGAACATCAGTCTGTGGTAAAGATCTTAAAAAAAAATGAAGACAGAAAGAAATACACCTTAAAAATATAATGTTCTTTTACTTACATTCAGATCTTTTTGATTTCTTAACTCTTCATTTTCCCTTCCCAGTGGACTTCAACTTGAATAATAATGGGAAAGAAAGTATATCTGAATGATTCCAAGGTTACTAACCATGTGACAAGAGTAAAAGAGAGTGAGTTTTAAAATGTTATACATTCAATTGTTAAGAATCACAAGGATTATTGGAGTCAGTTGAATGTAGTTTAGAGAAAGAATGTTATCCAGAGTACACTGCTTGTATGTCTCAATTAATTTAATCAACATGTTGTTGATCCGGAACAGTTCAGGAACCTGTGTGCTGGGAACAATACCCCATCTATATGAGGTTTGTTCCAGGGACAGGTACCCGGATACTGAAAGGCACCTAAACATTGATTTCATCTGAGAAGCTGCTTTGTCTGGTAATTTCAGTGCTTGAGAAATCTCATCTTCTTATACAACAGTTTCTTTAAACATCTAATAAAATGGTCCCTAAAAATAGATTGCTGAAGACTTGATGACTAATTCAGTTTCATTTTGATGCAAACAAAATGTTACAAAGAAGAGCTTGACCTGACATTTCCAAACATGAATGACCTCAAAATAAATCACTTGGGTGCATAGGACAGAAGTGAAGTCAGTGGCAGTGGAAATCACTCTGCACAACTGAGAACTGAACTGTATTTTTTACAGAGGGAAGAGACACTCAAAAACAGTTAAGGAATTTGGGAACACGCATTCTGATTTTTTATTTGTTTGCTTGTTTCTCCTTTGGTGCCTAAACAGAGATATTAATAAAGGTCATCATGTCTGTCTCCTGGATCATATGAACTAACAGTCAAAAGCATTCCATCTAACTTGGAGGTGATTTGGAAAATGAATTTTCATAAATAGATTTTAAGGATTGAGTGGCCTAACCTGCTATGAAGGTTGTCTCTGCCTATTTCTTGACATTCTAAAAAATCAAATATATTCAGCTAAATCCTTTACATATTCAGTGATGATGACCAACACTCATTTCACCTCATTTCACCTCATTTCAGACATCTTCTGAAATACTTCTATGCTATTGCATGTCATAATTATTTCAGAAAATAATGACATTGAGGTGAGTAAACCTGGGGTTAAGTATCAGCAATGCTTTTCACACTACCAGGCAAATTTATACTCCATTTCATGTGCCTGGTGCGTTTTTCTTGTTTCCGTGCATATTTTCTCTACTTAAATGGAACGTGCAAGTATTGCTGTTACCTAGATAAGAAGTATCATAAGTGCAAAAGCCTAGCTTATGAATTCTTGATTCTACTGATGAGCATTTCATGTGTGTCTAAGGTTTGTTCTCTGAAGAAAGATGTTTCTGCAATTAACTAATGGAAACAATGAATCCTGCTACTTTATAGTGATAGATTTTTTGAGGGTTATCTTAGATATAGAAGTCATTCAAGGCAAGTTCCAGTACAAGATTAATGTACTAAAATAAGTTTGGGCTGATGAGGCAAAATTGTAATTGCAAGTCCTGACTCACCTTCTGAGCTGGAGACACTTAATCTCTATAAAGTCTTTAGCATTTGATGTTAAATCTCTTCAGGTACCTATTAAGTCACTGCACGTGCCCAGAACTGTCCTATACTTGGCAGGCTTAAGTAACTCGGCACTTAGATCATGTCTGAGCTCAGTTTAGATTGAGAAACTAAGAGGAGTGAAATCTGAATCACCCCAAAAGCTCAATACAGTAAACACTCAGAGGCCATAGAACATGGCAGGACTGCTCTCTTCACATACTGCAAATCTAAAGTAGGTCAGTTTTAGACCACAGACAGAGAAGAGATGAGAAGCCTTTCACTTGTGTCCCTCACAGCATTTTGCTTACTGGCATGCCATTTAGTTCACTGAGAAGGCTGGACTCCCAGATTCAGTACCACCCTTCTCCTGAAAAGTCTGATCTGCATCTACACCTCCAAAGCTCATGTCCTAGTCACGAGACAATAGTCTGCTGAAGTGTGGGAAGACAATCTGCATGTCTCTTTTGAAGATATCTTCAGGCAGATAAAAGTGCAGGATATACTGGTCCAGAGAGAAAGCACAGGGTGAATTTGACTTTATACTGGGATAGGTAAACTATCTTGGATGACCTTGAATCTGTCTCATGCTTCCATGTCTATTTTTATATTTAATATAAAAAGATTTTAAAATTCAATCTTACTTTTTCTTTTTTTTTAATGTTACCTAGGACACCTTATATTTCAAGATCACATGACAGACTTGTTCCTTTTGTGCCTCTGCTGCAGTCAGTAATGTTATATCAGGAAATAATTTTACAGTTGCTCATAACCCATGGAACATAAACCAGAACTTAGCTACAAATTACAAATGCCCTAGGCTTCGGACCCAACATGTTTTCTGATATCAAAGGATGTCCATTTATTACATATCCATTTTGGTCAACTAAGAATCTGTCCCTTGAGATAGAAAAATCTAATTTCATTAAATTCAATTAAACTGAATAGTCAGTAAAGAATCTCTTCAGTCTCTCAAACTCTCTAAATAAATATGTACACATGAAAACATAAAAATAAACAGGTGGAAATAGATAAAGAAATATTACTCTTAGCACTCTTAACTATTGGCCAACTGATCTATAATTCTCTGGAGCTTAATTACAGCATATGTTAATTAAGTGCTTAGCTCTTAAGCCTTTAATAAAGAAAAACATATCTTTAAATATATCGAATTAGGTAAAGTATCTGTTCTGGTTTAGTTGCATTTGGCACCAAAATGAAAACACATAGAAAAATAGCTTTCTCTTTGTGCATCTCTGAACTAGGTAGCCCATTTTCCTCCTGAGTTTCCAATACAAATGAAAGCAGTATTAGACCAAGTTGTGCTCAAAAGTTAAAGGCCTTGGAAACCTATATGCTTGTATGTATATATCTGGCAATAGCCACAGAACTTTGATGGCCTCTTTGTATCCCCAGTCCTGACAACTATTCTGAAGCCACAGAAATAAATTCCTCAGGACCTTTTTTTCATCAAGAAAAAAGAAAAGGTATTTACTCTTTCCAAAGACTACAAGGTATAATCATCCGCCCTTCTGGAAATCTTCTGTTGCTTTCAGAGAGTCATATTGAGAAGTCTGAGGTGTCCTGTAGATGGAGATGACTGACAAAATCAATTCAAATATATTCCCAACAAAAAAGATTTCATCCCCACTGCATACTAGTACTGCATTGCCTATTACAGATTTTAATTTTTTTTTAAGGTAAGACCTATACAAACCATTAAAAACCTGTCTACATAAATGTATTAGAGATTTCATGTTTTCACATGTATGTAACTCAGAATAAGAAATGTCACCTTCATATGGTGACTTACATGCAGGTCCTTTGGAATTTATTTGGACATCTTTGCTCAGCTTTCATATCTATATAAATTCTGCTCATTCTTCTACAACATCAGGGAAGACTATTTCTTTAGGCAAAATAATGACAATAACAGCCACAGGCAACCAAGTTGTAAATGATATATCCTGAATTTCCTTTACTTCAATTCTTTATGGGTTTTCTACCTAGTTATTCACAGTGAGTTTCTACCTCCCCAGTTTTCTCTACTCAGACTCGAAAACTACTGCCATAAGAGGATCTTGTTGATAACTAGCTTGACATCTTGAAACATTTTTTTTCGAGTTATCAGAAGCACAAGCAATTAACTTAATTTTCAGAGCAAGAATTTATCTAACTATAAATGCTATTAGGTTTATAGGAGACAGAAGATGGGAGAAATCACAGCAAAGTGGTAGCCCATTTTGCTGTGATTATTTCCTTTGCCTCCATCATCTGTATCCACCACTTTGCCTTATCTTTCAACTTGTCTAATAGAAAACATGAGGAATAATTGCCAGGAATACTGTTTTCCGCTCCATTTCAAATGGACAGAGCAGAGAAGGGAGGACATGTAGTATATTCACAGGTAAGAAATGTATTCTGTCTAAGCAGAGATGAAACAGGTTAGGACTCTGAAAATACATAATGGAGAATGTTTTGGCTGAAGTCTACAAAATCATTAATTCTATGAAGACAATGGTTTGAAAAGGATAATCTGCTTCAAAACAGCAAGCTGATCATTTAATCAGGTCTTCCTATAACTTTATTACAAGAAGTAGCAATCTGAAAGGAGTTATTTATAAAACAAACATATGGGGTATTGCCCCAGGTTATAATGGACACAGAAAAAATATATGGATTCAAAACAGGTCTGGAGAAGTTAGTGGAGCATAGGTAGATTTAATTTCTACCTTTGAAAGTCCCTGGGATGATGATCAGAAAGAGCTGAGGGAAGAACTTTTCTGTACATGCTTAATTTTCTGTATTTTCTCTAAGAGTTTACCACTGGTCACTGTTCAGGGCAAAATAGTGGTCAATAAACCCTGATTAATTCTGGAAGTTTCTTACAGTATAGCTTCACTTTGATGAAAATTTGTTGGTGACTTTGTTTTGGAAAGTCACTTCCATGCTGAACAGCTGTAGATAAGCTTTTGAGGAAAGTCCTTTGTCATGGTGCTCTCAGCAGAGGTCCAGTACATGATTGCATTCACAGGCACAACAGATATACAGAAAAAGTTATAGTTAAGTTATAGAGAAAGTTTCTTTCCTTTTAATGAAGACAGGGCTTTAGTACATTTTTACCCAAATTTTAGGTATAACTTAAACTGAGTAAAATATGCAACACGACAGCTGTCTGATCATCAAGTCCCAACAGGGAAATAATGAAAATTCCCAGTATTTTGAAAGTTATATCCTATGGCTCTGTTACTTAGCAAATAACACCATTTAAGTGCAGCCTTATGACAAGCACCCCATTTGTTTTTCCCATGTCATATGTCAACAGTGGAAAAAACTGAGAAAAATACCATCCCCTTGTTTGATTGACATGCATTTTAAACTCCTTGTCAAATATGCATAATTATTTAAGTAGTATAAAATATGCTAGTCTCCAGATTAATTGAAATTAATTGAAAGCTAACAATCTGTAGTGTTTGTCTACTTGATGGTAAGAGAATTTATAAAAGGATCAGAAAATAAAATTAGGGTAGGGAAAAGGTGGCTAACCTGCCCATATTTTTTATTTTGCCTTTACACTACTGTAGGTGATACTGGGAAGGACACTAAAAGAATAAATGATGTTCTATGTTCCATTTTAAGGCTTTATTTTTATTTTTCCAAATATTTGCTAAATTTTAATTATCTGTTCTTGCATTTTTGCAAGATAGCAGTTAGCTATGTCTCAGAAAAAAAAAAATAGAAAAAGAAAATATTGTTATTATGATGTTAAAAAAAGTCATGTACCTGAGAAGTGTTTTATGGTTTATGATTCTATATTTTTATGGTCATCTTGGGAGTTGATTGACCTGTGTTATGAATGAAATGTGGCCAAACTTTTATGAGAATATGAAGATGCTCTGAAAAATCTCTGATATATGTCTAGCAGGTGTATCTTAGTTTAATAACCAAAAGTCTGTTATTTGGAAAAACAGTATTGGATCATTATCTTTACAGTATTTGCTGTAACATAAGTGAGCAAAGGAATATGAGTAAACTGCACAGATTACTTGAATGTCATCTTTTCTTAAAGACTGAGAGTTTTGCCTTAAACCATTAACATTTACTATTTTTATATGTAATTTTAAAGCTTTTAGTTTCTCTGAAGGTTTCAAGTAGTGTTATCATTTAGGATTCCAGGTTAGGATACCATGAAGTCATCTTTTGGTTATAAAATATATTAATAGAGGTGTTCTTTTTAGGAGATAATTTGTTCAGAAATGTAGCATTTCCATATCTACACCACTACATTTGCTTGGAGAATCTCGCCATACTCAACAAGATCACAATAGGGAAAAACTATAAATTGTAGATATATACAAAATTGCAGAAGTGTCCTAGCTAAAATTATAAAAATACTGTTCTGAAATAAAAAGGCTCATGTCTGTGCAGTGCTGAAGACCTGAAATGTGTGTAGATAGTGTAAGGATTAGTGGGTACATAGGCAAGGGGTGTTTCATAGTTTTCAGAATCTAGGGATGTAATTTTATAAAGATTTGGTCCATCAGCAAAATTGGCTTATATGCCTGCTTCTGACTAGTCACTGTGAACTGCAGTGCAACAGCATCAACGCAGCTGTTCTAGGGGGTAATAATACTATGAACCAGATAATTTAAATGAGGCAGAATACCAAATACATCTTAAAAATACACTTTTAGTCTGAGATAAATTACTTCATTTGGTGAGGTAACATGAGTAACTTCAGGATGCCTAACTTTAGGACAATTCAAGTTTATAAGATGTAAATCTTAATGTAAAAATTAAAAAAAATACACTAAATCAGACTGAATAAAATACAGCTTTTGCTTTATGCTGTTTCTCAACTGAAGGATCACTTCAGCTGCAGTCATCTCTCTTGCCTGAAACAAACATTCACTTATTCTCTGTTCTGATCATTTATGATCAGCAATCCTTATTTATCATTACTTCAGAGTTCTCAGATCTGAACAATTTTCTACATCATTATTTCTACCAAATAGTTCCTACATGTGGATTGAAGAGACATTTAAATTGCTAGTTTGAAGATTGTTTTGTAGTTACAGAGATAAGGTAACCAATAACGATATCTTCTAAACCTTTTTTAATTCATAGTTTCCAGGCTATGTGTCAATGTATACCAGACTTGAAAGCTTTGAAGTAGCTCATGTACAGATCTGCAGTCTATCACTTGTTTACTAGTCACTTTCACCTTTTTTTGTGATGCAGTTAGTTGTAAGGAAAACATAACCCTCTTTTGCTCTGACTATGTCTCTAAATGAAATTTTAAAGAGCTAAAAGAAGCAGGAAAATGGTGTGTTTATACTGTTTTTTTCTTCAGTTTATACTGAAGAAAAAATCAACTTTTGTGGTGACAAAGCCACCTTGCAAACATAAATGCTGTCCTATCTACTGGTAGGACTAAGACTAAGACCTAGTTAGAAACTTCTGAAACAGCCATTTGTGGCTTTTAGGTTGCAGCTCAAGCGTTCTTCCTTCAGACTCTGCTTTGCAAAACTACCTTTAATGGAACAAGACACTCTCTTTCAGAGGCAAGCTGTGAGCAAGCATTTAGTACTGCACCCAGAAAGGACCCAGGGAGAAAGCACTCAGCAAGAAGACAGGTACCTAACCTTTCTTTCCTGTTATCACAGTTTAAGGAATATTCAAGCTTTCTTTAGAAAGTTAATTTCAGAAAGAAACCAATTCAGCGTCAAATGACTTCTGGGTAGTCAAGCCTTCTGTTCCCTTGATGGGTCAAGAGAGTCACTGAGAATACAAAAGGCAAAAGCATTCCAGTTTCTTTTCTTCACTGGGGTGATGTCCCCCCTCATTCCATGGTTAGATATGAAGTTTTTGAACAGATTTTAAAGCTGATAAGGGTTTACACTTAGATGTTTGAGTTCAAATCACTGGAATTAATCCATCTTGTTTACTTTATTCCCTGATATGATCAAGCTATGGATCTGGACATTAACTAAAGTTCTACTTGTTTTGATTTCTGGGTTTCTGTAGTATAAAGATATATGAATGTTTCCTGGGTTCTGTGCCAATCAGCTGGATGACTAACCACTTAGTAAAATATTAGAAAGCGTTCAGAAGTCATTTAATTTTTAATTTTCTTTGCATAAAGACTAGATGTAATATTTTAAGGGCATTTTTTTTTTCATTTCCTTCTAAAAGTGAGTATGAATATGAACATCTATCTGAAAAACTCAGTTTACCTCAGTGAGAAAGTCAGCTATTTTTTGGTGGAGAATGGAAAAGCAATATTCCTCTTTTTATTTTATCTTTCTTTCTCTTCATTCTACTTCAGTGAACATTGTAAGTGAATCTACTTTTCATCAACACCTTTTTCTGTCATGAAATTTTTCTTTTTATTCTTGAATTTTGATAGCCTGAAGGAATCTTATTGTCACAGACAAATGAATAATTTGATCTGTACTATTTAATATGTAGTTTTTCATGCCTATCACTCAGAGATGTACATTTGTCTCTCCCCGTTGCAAAGCTGTCTCCTTTTTCAACGACAGGACACTAACTTTTTTGTCAGTGATTAAGGTATTCAAATTCCAAATGATCTGATTTTCAAGTTCTCATACAGACTCTTGTGAACTTCAACAAGAGGTTAGTTAAGCACTTCAAGATCTGGCATGGCATGCAGACATTTGGCATCTCTATCAATGTCTACTCAGTATGGTTATTTATTCATTCATTTGTAGAACTTGAGAATTGGATAACTAAAACTGCACAGACAACCTTATTTTGAGATAAATCACTTTTATATAAAGTCTAGAAATTAATTTTCCCTTTTTTAACATGATAAATAACTGAGTGTAACAGGAAATAAACAACTTAAGTCTCTCTTGATATAATTCAAAAAGTTAAGTGGTCAAAGGTATGCCATTTCAAAAAGACAGGTAATTAATATATTTAAAGAAAGGCAAAAAGTTCTATTGCTTTTATTGACTAAGTTTACTTGATAGGAAGAATGACTCAGCTGAACAGTTAGAATAAATTTCTAGCACATAAAGAGAGGGCTTCTAAAGACCAGACTCCAGAAAGTGTCTTGAATGTATATATCCTTGACTACTGTCAGAAATGGCCAAACATATAAGCTTAGATCACCCATAATGCACAGAAAGCAAGAAATATAGTAGTAAGACAAAAAGTCTGTGTGTGTAATACAGAGTGCTGTATGTTTATGAATAATTTGTTGCATATATACATGATGTTAAAGAAAATACACCAGGATGCACTACGGCACTCAGATCTGGCTTCATGGCAGCATATATATCAGCAGCTGTATTAAGTCCCTCACTGACACTGTATGTCAGAGTGTCAATAAACTCAGCTGCATTTTTGCTTTTCTGATGAAATATGTCCTTCTTATCCTTTTTGGTTCATAGAAAACAATACTTGTTTTTAGTGGCATCAGGAATATCTAACTATTCTCTTAAAAGATAAATATGACAAAACTTCTTGCTATTCCTTTCTTGCTAGAAATAACTTCTTAAGGCAGGGATTTTCCACCCTTTTTATATACTTCAGATTTTTTTTTTTTATACAATCTCAAAATACTCTGAAAAATTCCTTATACTGATATCCAGGTGTGCTTTCCAAAACATATCTGAAGTGACAGGGCAATGTTAAATGATGGATCAAACACATTATGCTATCATCTTGTCCTATTGCCCATGACACAGTATGAAAGTCCAGGGAAATAATGGATATTTATTTTATAGACCAGGGATTATCTGTAGGTATTATAAAGTATTAAAAATCTTGGTGCATTATCTACTAAACAAATACATTAGTAGTGACATATACAGGAGGAATGGTGTAATTGATGCAATTAATGGTTTTGCTTAACCATCACAAAATAAGTTTTGATACACTTCCTTCTGCTTCTGAAGAAATAAAGGTACTTTATTACAACAAATTCACTTCTGTTTTTCCCCCGGAAACTTCTGAAGTGAAATTTAAATTTAAACATGGTAGAACCCTGTCAACACTAAAATAGGTAATTGATCTGGGAACAAAAGGATCATAAGCTGAATGTTGATCCATCTAGCAGTTGTAAAACTGTTCACACAGATTGAAAATAAACTAAATTCAGGGTCTTCCACTCACTTTAGTTAAACATCAGGTTCCTAACACCTTTA
>VWZY01013184.1:155542-194895 GCA_013399075.1 Chloroceryle aenea
AAAAAGAGCTATTTATGCAATACTATCATCAACTACAGTAGACTACCGTGTGGTATCCTTCAGACAAATTTCCTTAATTGCTTGTAACAGTAATTAAATAGTAACCAGAACATGAAATTACAACTGCAGCTGGAGGAATATTTCAGTTAAAATGATTAGCCTTTTCCTGTTCATGAACGGTTTGATCACCACAGATTTCTGCATATGTGTCTAATTCAGGAACACTTGCCACACCATTATGCCAACAAATTCCATCTTAGGGTTGGAAGAGTTAGTCACAGCTGTCATGCATGTTGTGCTAGCTTCCTAATTATTATGGTCCGGGGGAGGGGATGGATGAGTGAAAACAAAACCAGAGTAATTTTTTTGCTGGTAAGAAATCCTTGTATAGTAATTTGAAGCAAAAATAATATAACTTTGAATTCTTACAGATATATAAATAAATAAAAGTCACCATCTGAACCTTGTTTAGTCTGAAAAATCTAAATATCACTTATGTGTATGGAAAGAGAACATTCAATGCAGAGACATGACTGAAATCATTGGTGTGCAATGCAACTTGTACAGGATACATGGTTATTTATCTTTTGTTCCCTGCAGATGTAATAGCTGAGGCACTGTTTTCACTCACTTGGGAAGAGGAGAGCTTTCAAATTCTTCTGGGAATAAGAAACTCTGTCCTAAGAGAGTCTGTTCAGTGTAAAACAATGAAGTCTGTGTAACCTACCAAATTTAGGATGATTCATAGAATCCTTTAGGTTGGAGAAGACCTTTAAAATCATCGAGTCCAATCACTAACCCGACTCCACCAAGTCCACCACTAAGCCATATCCCCAAGAATCACATCTATACAGCTTTTAAACACATCCAGGGATGATGACTCAACCACCTCCCTGGGCAGCCTGTTCCAATGACTGACAACCCTTTCAGTGAAAAAATTTTTCGGATGTCCAGTTTAAACCTCCCCTGGTACATCTTGAGCCCATTCCTTCTTGTTCTATCACTAGTTACTAGTGAGAAGATACCAGCTACTCCCTGTCTACAATGCCATATTATCTAGTTGTAGAGTGATAAGGTCTCCCTTTGGCCTCCTTTTCTTCAGACTAAATAGTCCCAGGTCCCTCAGCCGCTCCTCATAAGACTTGTTCTCCAGGCCCTCCACCAGCTTAGTTGCTCTTCTCTGTATTTGCTCCACCACCTCGATGTCTTTCCTGTATTGTGGTGCCCAAAACTGAACACAGTACCCAAGGTGTGACCTCACCAAAGCCAAGTACAGAGGCACAATCACCTCCCTGGTCCTTGCCACACTATTTCTGATACAAGCCAGGATGTCATTTGCCTTCTTGGCCACCTGGGCACACTGCTGACTCATATTCAGCCGCTTGTCAATCAGTACCACCAGAGGTCAGACAGTTTTCTGATCAGTCTTCCCCAAGCCTGTAGTGTTGCATGGGATTGTAGTGGCCTAAGGGCAGGACCCAGCACTTGGCCTTGTTGAAGCTCATACAACTGACCTCAGCCCTTTGATCCAGCCTGTCCAAGTCCCACAGTAGAGACTTCCTACCCTCAAGCAGATCAACACTCCTACAAAACTGGTGTCGTCTGCAAACTTAGTAAGAGATAGAGTCCTCTATCTCATCAAGATAATTAATAAACATATTAAATAGAAGTATAACACTAAGCCCTGAGGAACATGTCTTGTGACTGGCTGCCAGCTGGATTTAACTCCATTCATCACCACTCTTTGGGCCTGGCCGTCAAGTCAGTGCTTTACCCATCAAAGTGTGCATCTGTCCAGGCCTAGGGAAGACAGTTTTTTTCATGAGAATGATATGGGAAACAGTATAGAAGAATTTACTCCATCAAATAGTGACTGTGGTTCTATCCCTTGCTACTCAACATTAATTATCCTAGAGATTCTGAGGTAATTTATGCAGATTCACAGCACTGAGAATAGATAGGATCAATTACATGCTTTACTTGGATTCCTTATTTAACTTCACTTTACCTGACACTTCTTAGGTGTCTAGAATTCCATAATTTCCAAAATCTATATCAAGGAAACCTATATGACTCAAGGTCTTAGAAATTTTTATGTAGAATAATTTCTGATTCAGACAAGCTTCTATTAAAATTACTCATCAAAGCTGGTGGAAACAATCCTTGGTGCTGCCTAATATCAGCAAGGACTGAGGTTTCAAACTATCTAACCTATCCATTCTGTAAATGCTATTTTTTAGAACAAGTCCTGAAATGCAGTTCTTTCCTCATTCACAACATCCCACTCACTGACCCATTTTCATGCTTTTCTCCCTCCTTTCTTTTGTACCTTGTTACCTGAAACAAGGAAAGTAATACATAATGGAATGACTTTACAGTCATTGTACAAACGATTCACCTGATAGATGATAGTTAAGGCATTATTCAGAAGGGTGGAGATATGGGACTGGGTTATTTAACCAAGGGGTCTTTTAGCAAGGGATAGGAACCTATGGCCTCTCACTTCTTCAGATCTCTTTAAACACTTAATTTCTCACTTAGCGGAGGCAATCTTGTTTACAACAGCAAAGTTATGAAACTGATTCCAAAAGATCTTCAACTGATAATGGTTATAAATCCAAAGAGGAGTGAGGCACTCAGTTCTGTATACATTCATTATTTGCTAGAGGAATAAGCACCTTATTCAATAAACTGATTGTTGTGAAATCCGTTCTTGTATCTCAAACTATTAGTCATGGTATGGGGATCCTGTGTCCTCATGCAGACTTCTATGCACTACTCAGTATAGTGACACCATCTACATACTACAGTGGGCAAACCTGGAGTGCTTACATCCTTGGTGTGAACATAACTTCTAGTCTTGCTAGCTTAGCCTTCTTCCACTTAAGCTGTGTCTTCTCCTCTTAGACTATTTTCTAAAAAATAGTCTTTTCTCTCAGTTCTCTCTCTTCATTGACTATAGGGGGAGCCCAAAATGTCAAAACTTTTAAATAGGCTGTGTCAGTAGATTACCAGAATTTTGGTGGGATGAAACTTGGCCACTGTGGTTTGTTTCTCATTTTGTAATAAAGGGGATGATTCAGCACTTTATAGGGGGTGGCTATGAGGGTTTTAAGCAGGCCTGGAACAGAGTTCATGTAAGTATGTGAGATAACACTATCCTGTTAGTTAAGTGATTATAATACATGCCAATAAAAGTTTTAATTTATACTTTACATCAAGCTCAGATTCAGCTTTGGCTTTGATAAGATTTCAAAAAGGGAAAAAACGGTTAGTTGGAAATGTTGATGGAAACAAACCATCTTTAGACCTGGTAGAAGTATATCTCTACTTTGTTAGGACATCATCACAAACCCACCAATCCTTGGATTGCTCACCTGTACTCTGAATCAGAACAATTTCTACTGAATCAGAGCTTTCCAAAATGTTTACATCAGAAGACAAAGGACAACCTACCGGTATCATTTAAAAGTCTATTTATTAGAGTTAACACTGGAAGAAGAGAGTAGCATGGATAATCTTATGTCCCCTTAGAAGCTGGAAGCCTTGAATGGTGTAGTACCACACAAGATTCTTACCCATGAGCAAAACACCATGATGACACTGTTCATAGTAGAGTTCCTCCTTTTCTGGCATTTGAAGCTAGTACAGAGTTTTCTTATGAGTGAAAAGCTCCTTTCACCATTTTTACAGTCAAATACAGAATATTTTTCCATGAGAAATTCTCACTGCATTTTTAGATAAAGGCAAAACCACTCAGGCATAATCATTGGTGCAGAGCAGGAGCTGCCTTCAGGAGTTTGTCCTGCAGCACAATGGAGCACACACAGCGCAGCACAGCCTGCTCAGTTTAGGTCTGCTGTGGATCACTCACTCCTCCAGGCACAGGGCTCTGCTGGTCAGGATCACTACAGTCTGTACTCTGAGGATCAGAAATGAGGTAAATAAGGTGATACCAGAGAGGTATTAAAAAGGAATTTGAAAATTAAGTCCTGCTTTTGTGTTGCAACACTGCAGTTGATTCAGTCCTGAAATGCTACACAGCCGATTGCCAAGCAAGTACTTAAGAAGTCCTTATAAAAATATGAACTGGATACTAAAAATACAAAACTGAACTCTGAAAAGTATTTATTTGCTCACTCCTAATACTTTTCTAGTGATAATGCTGAAACACATTTGTTGGCAATAGATTAAGATTCTGAATAAGTATCTATCAGTGCCTAATTATTTTCTGCAACTCATTTGTATTTGGGATCTTCTGCAGGGCTTGTTAATGTGTTGCTCCTAGGTTAACATAGTCTGTTAATGCATAGCTCCTGAATTAAAATTTAGACTGTCAAAGCATAATTTTCCAAGGATTTTTCAGTTATATTTCAGTAAAGTAAAAAGAACTCAGAAACCATGTATTACATTAGTCTTTTAAGCAGAATGAAGGTTACTTTGCCTATAACCAGTTATGTGTATTCACTTAAATGAGACCTATGCCTGTTTTTCTCTCTGTTAACCCCAAGTCACTCAGAAAGAAACATGGAAAGATTCTTGGTCTACAAAGAACAAAGCACTCTAATATGAGTATCTACCTTCAGACTGCATCCCTTGTTACTTGTCTATAAAGTAAATTTACCACTTCTCTATTTGAATATTCCTTCTTCCCCAGGTCTTCTATGCAGTTTTGTGAATTAGTTTGTATTTTCACTTTTCTGCATTTTTAATTTATAATATATCTAATTAACTTGATTGGAAAACATGTAAGTATATGAAAATATCTTTGAAAACTAAAAAGAAGAAACACAACAGTCAAAGATAAGCCATAAGATCAAAAAGGTTAGATTCCTGGAGTAGATCCATGTGCCACAGATCATCAGAGGACATAGAGGTGCATGGAAATAAACACTACCATGGCTGCCTATTTCCTTTAATTAATGTTAACTTGTTCTCTTTTATCTAAACCTTCTTTGTATATTGTGAACATATGGTTTATGCTTATGTAATGCTCACATAAAGAGGTAAAGCTGTTCATTAATTGGAAAGCAATTATGGCATAAACAAGTATAGTTATTTGTAGCTGTTTAGAAATAGAGGTCAGTGAATAGCAATTGCTGAAGTGTAAACAGTACAAAGGGACCAGTACACTGATATTTGAAACCAAGACTACTTGGACAGGTAGATATTTTTATAGGTTTGTTGAACAACGGACTGCTTTTCAGTCATATTCTTTCTCTGAGCAGCATTATCTGGGGGAATGAACAAGCTCAAATACAAAGCTTTCTTAATAGAAAACATCAGTTCTTTCTAAAAAGCTTAACAACTCCATCCACCACTTGTATCCAATATATTTTGCCATTGATGTTTTTAATAACATTACAAAGTCATCTGAAATGAGAAAACTTCTGTCTTTTAAAACAGCTGAAAGCAAATCAGGTGTTACAAACCACTTGCCCATAACTAATCCTTAAATAATCATAGGATGGTTTAGGTTGGAAGGGACCTTAAAGACCATCTAGTTCAGTAATAATCAGTAGTAAAGAAAATCAAATTGTGATCTTTGAAAAGAGATTCACCACAGGTGTATGCTATATAAGTGGTAGAACTGCAACTAAGAGGGGACAGAAAGGTAAAAGATTAAGACAGAAACCATTTTATAATGGTTTAGATCTCATTGCATATAACTTCATACAGAATCACAATAAGTATTTATAAAAGTATGAATGTACATTTAGGATAATAATTGAAATGGAATTTGGATGTTTCTCAGAAGCAACTGTTCTAAAGGAATAGCTATAAAATAATTATGTCAACTCAGACAGCAGTAACATAATTAAATTACACATTTTTCCTCTTGCTCATTGACTCAGACTAGAAGGAAGAAGTAACACTGAGTTTCTGCTAGGTTCATATGTTTTCTTCCAACCACTTCTGCACTTCATCCATGTGGTGGGTTGACCCTGACTGCATGCCAGGTACCTGCCAAGCCATTCTATCACTCCCCCTTCTCAGCTGGACAGAGGGATTAAAATACATCAAATAGCTTGTAAGGACAGGAAGATCACTCACCAGTTAGTTAGGGGCAAAACAGAATCGACTTGGGAAATTAATTTAATTTAGTCATAGAAACAGAATGTTTTGGGTTAGAAGAGACATTTAGGATCTTCTAGCTCCAACTCCTCTGCCACGCACAGGGACACCTTCCACTACACCTTGGTATTTGCACAGATGTTTCTCTCACATATTCTCACTCCTCTCATCCAGCAGTTACTACATAGCAGGTTTTTTTCCTCTTCTTAAATATCTTAGGACAGAGGCACTACCAGTTGCTAGCTGGTTCAGCCTTGGCCAGTGGTGGTTCTCTCTTGGAGCCAGCTGGCATTGGCTCTATCAGACATGGGGGAAACTTCTCTTTCGACAGAAACCATACTGATACCAAACTCTCCACTACCAAATCCTTGTCATGCAAACAAAATACAATCTGGAACCTTATCTGCTTCTCTGTTTCCTTCATCAGAAAAAGAAAAATTCACACAACCTGAAGATTAGGAGGTGAGGTCAGGTTGAGGATTTTAGACAGAGAGTGAAGTTGGTACAAAGACATAGAATTGTCTTTTCAAATAATTGATCTCTAGTAAATCAAAGATTCTTGCACTTACAGGAAAAGAAAAAGAAAAGGAAGAGGAAAGGAAAAAGAAAAAGAAAAGAAAGACATTATAAATTAGTTTCCTTCTCCCCAGGACCTCCTTGTGCTTGATTTGACAAGGTACTTTAGAGAAACATCAGCTGCAGAAAATATGGGAAAAGGGATACATGCCATAAAGCATATGCCATTAACATGTTAAAACACTATTTGAAACTAAATCATAAAACACTAACACTGTATTATGACCTCTGCTGTCTTACCCCAATGTCATTTTTCTCATCGTAACTAAACCTCATTGTTTCTTGTAGAGCTTAATTTACTCTAAAATGTCAAACACCACCTACATTTCAAAAGCTTGCCCAGAATAACTAAGACTTGCTTAAGTGGAATCTCACTTCAGTAGCTACTAATAAAACTCTCTTCACTCAAAAATTCTTGGCTCTGACCTGGCACTGCAAGTAAATTTACATTAAGACAATATTCACTGTTTGATATACTCAGAAAAAAACAGCTACTACTTGAAGAGAAGTGTGGGTACTTGATTCTTAAGAGTTAAAAACTTGTTTGTCTAGTAGGACCTATTCTTATTCCCACTGAAGTCACAAGTTAATTCATACTGAGGTTAACAAACATGCATTTGATTAATATTTGTAAAAGAAATTTAACTCAATAAAGTAAATCTGGTCAGATGAGACCAGCTCACTCATTTGGTCAAGAATGGGAATGAAAATAGTATGAAATAACTTCTTATATTTTCAATACATTTTCATATTTTCAGTGAAAGCTCATGGGAATGAAAATAACAACATTAACAATAACATCAATGAAATGAATGGAATTCATATTTCTAAACAAGCCAGTGACAACTTGCTACTCATTCCAACTATCTGGTTATTCATGGTAGATAATTTTCAAGCTCACATTGGTATTCTTCTGGAATGCTGTTAAAGTTGAATTGCTGTGAACCAAGCAAATGTTAAATGTCAGAATTATGATATTTCCCAAGGCATCCTATTGCAAAGGTGAGGAGAAGCAAGTGTCCCAAACTCACCCCTTCAAGTTAGTTTTATTGTCCCCATAAATTGTCAGTTAACTATTATGCCTTTCCTCAATTTTCTAAAATGTTCAGTCTCAGTGGAGAAACTATGGTGCTGAAGTGTACTGATAAAAACCTATCTAGAATGTTCCACTTTGATGTCTGCAAACTCTCCTTCATATGACAGCAAATATTTCCAGGCAACAGAGACAATATATGTTCCCACATATTAGTATAGCCTATTTGCATACTGTGCACCTTAATTATGTATACTTATGAAACAGGGTAAAAAAATCTCCACAATAGTCTACTATTTTTTTTCTTATCCCAAAATTTTCTTTTAGTTTATATAACTTCATATTGTGTCAGACCATTGCAAGAGCACTTTAGAAAATAAGAAGTAAAGGTGAGAGAACTTTCAGTAAAATGACAGAAATTACTCAAGAGATGACTACTTCACTGTTGTAGAATTCAAAAGAAGCTCAGTACAGAACTCTTGAGTGTTCAATGCATATTAAATTATTACATTAATATTATTAGTGTAATTTTTGATTTTATTTAAATAATGAGAAAAAAAAGTCACCAAACTGTGATAAAACACAGTATTGGAATGAAGATGTGAGTCAGTCTGAGAAGCAAACAGGATCTGAAAATGTAATCATTCTGTTGAAGAGGACAGTAGCATACAGCAGCTTCTTTTCAGCTTAGCCAAAATATTTCTCATGTTTATGATGGGAAATTGAGAGTCCAGCTAGACAATTCTGTGATTGTTTCCTCACATGTTTCTGCAATTTTGCTTCACATTTCATTGTTGCTGATGTACTAATTGTATCCTTACCTATGAATTATAGCAAACAGAGAAAGTAAATTTTGAATGAATATCTAAAAGAAAATTTTATGATAAAACTGATGTCATGGTGATGAATTAGATATTTTCATTTTCAAATTTCATAAATAAGAGGGAGAGGAGTGTTTGGTGGGTTGGAGTTATATAATGCTTCATAAAACCAACATCTGAACTGAAAAAATGGTCTGTAATATTCACTGGGGTTTTTTTAATCATATTCAGCTTTAACTTTTTTTTTTTTTCTTGCCCATAATAAGCATATATGAGGCTTTTTTACTTTGTTTCTATTTGTGCTTTGAAGAATGACTGTTGCAGCAACTTTGTCATTTCTTGGAGTTTCCATAGGAACCATGAGAGTAGATTGAATCTTTGGAAAGTTTCAGAATAGGACAGGATCTGAACAGACTCTTGACCCTGAGTACTGGAAAGTGATCCAAAACCAAAAAAAGACAAAACCTGCACCAGACAGAAAGTTCTTTAGTTGCCAGAAAATAAGAAGAACCTATGTATAACAGTAAAGTTCTATTGGGTACTGATTGGTTTTTCAGATTTTGATTTCACATGAATTTAAAATTCACTGTCTTCAAATTTCCATAATATTTACAATGTTGCAAATTCCTATGATTACTAAGAAATGGGATACAGTCTTTGCTATACAGATTTTCATCATGCTGATATCTGGAGGCCTTTAGCTTTAAACATCAGTCCTAAGCATGTGTATTGCTATTCTCACAATATGTGTAACAGCTGGAATATTTTGTTGCTATATTTTTCTCAAGAAATTTTATACCTGATATCTGAAAAATTACAAGTCACTCTTCTTCTGCTTTTTACATAAAAGGAAAAGACATAAGTAAAACAAGATATAAATCACTACATGACAAATCCTGTCCTGTAACAATTACATGGGTATACCAGCAATATTCTTTGTTGCCTCTACAGGCTGCTTTTTGCTATGTATTTAATTCTTGGATTCATTTGCTGTTTAAGAATGAAAGCAGCAGATGGTTGAGAAGGAAATAATTCACTGCTTAATCTGATTTTTTAATTATGCTGGCATTTAATACCATGCATCAGGGCCTGGTTGCTCCCTTTCCCATCATCCTCTAAAAAACTGAAGTCTGCCTGCTGCTAGAAAAGAGGTACCAGATTAGGCAAGTTGGTGCTTTTGGTGGCATTTATAAACCTCTCAACTGCTTGACTAATGTGTCTTGCTCATTCACTTCAGTCACTAGATTTTGAGTTATGATGTAATATTTTCTCCATATCAGATTAAGAATTTCTTTCTTTGTTTGTCCAATCTGGGAATAATTGTTCTCTTTTGCTGTCTTTGGTGGTATGTAGCATTATCTACTTCTTGAGTAGTGTAAGCTTATGTGCACTCTGTCAGTACAAGGACTTGGATCTTTTTCTATAGCTTTGTGGTTTCTCTAATTCAACAGTAATAATTTTAAGTTTATAATAGAACACATATCTTTTCAGGTGAGTCATGAAGTGACTGATAAAGAGCCTTCTCTTATATCCATTAAAATTGCTGTCAAAACTCTAATTAACTTTAGTGTTCTGGGATCTGAGCAAGTATTCAGGATGTCTGTGATAATACTTGAATTCCTGAGATTTCAATAGTCAGAATTATCTTTTTAAAATGTGTTAAACAGGTTTTCTGAAAGTTTTGAGTTCTTATTACTAATCAAAGTAGTGATTCATTAATGATAATTACTATTAAAATAATGAGAATTCTAGCCCCAAACCTAAACCTTTTCTTGTCTGATTTTTTTTTTTCCTTGTTGTTGAAGAAATGTCATAAAATACTTAAAATTTCAAATAAAAGTCTGGTATAAAATGAGTGGTTTTAAGAAAGTATAGCAGTGCTAAATATGATCGAGTAAACAGTATTAAAGTTAAATAAGATTATCTGTGCCTAAATATAACTGCATTTGTACAAAGGGATCTGTTCAGTGAGATAAATTGAAAGTGAAGTACTCTTGAGAGACATTGCATCTTCTGGAACATTTAGTAAAAACTAAACTGGTTGCAGAATAGGAAACACTATTCTGAAAGCCACAACATCATGCTCTGATTCAAACTTTCCTAAACCCCAGTATTTTTAGGAATCGGGATTTCACTGCAGTATATGGAATTTTCACAGAAGACATTTTGAAATATTTTGGATGCAGTATTTTCCACTCTTGACATAAAGCCTCATGTTAAGATGCTTATGGAAAGACAATGTGTCCTAATAAATTTATGAAAGTTGTATTATTTTGTGATAGCCTAAGGACTAGCTAAAAACTTTTATACTTTGATGTCAAAAGGGTTTACAAAACAATTTTTTTTTTCTGAAGTCTTGTATTATCTGAAAGGAGAACTACTGTGATTCTTTGAATATGTAGCTTCTATCTTATAGAGTAAAAGAAATGCTGGAAAAAATCATGGTATCATAATGTCACATAGATAGGCCTGTATGTGATCTCATAAAATGTCATTTTTCCCTACTATTCACTTAGACTCTTCCAGAAATTGTGCTGCTTTCATAGAGAACAATGATATAGTATCTAATGACAAAAAAAATTAAGCCAGGCAAATTCAAACATGAACTAAGGAATGAATTTTTAACACTGAGAATAATTTGACTTTAAACCAATTTATTATGGTCTGTGATAGGTTCTTCCACATTATAAATATTTTACTTGAAATCGTGTATTCTTCAGAAGATGTGCTCCAGTTCAAAACAAGAATTGATGAAAAACCTCTATAGCTTATGTTATGTAGGAGATCAGACTGGATTCTCACAGTTCTCCTAGCTGTACTTACAATCTGTTAACTTTAATTATCTCTAACACAAAATCTAATTAGAATTGAATTTGCATCAACGCTGACATCAGTATATTGTCAGCTAATGTTAAGTTGAATTTTTTCTATGTGTGATTCTTAAATCTTGTACACTCACAAATACAAGGCCATGTCAAGTGTGTATTGCCAATATAACTATATTATTGATATTACTGCCGTCCGTATTACAGTCAACCACAAGTCAAGGTTGGGGTTCTATGCAGCTAACATCTGCTTGATCAGCAGAAAATGGTTGATTAAATGTGCTTCTTGGACTATCTCCATTCATTTCAATCCCTTCTCTCAAATTACTGTGCTTGCTTTCTTTACTATATATATTTTTTCTCTTACTGCTTTTTGCTATTACAGAGAGAGTAAGGTTAAATAAGAGATATGGTCTTGAACAACCTTAAAAAAAACAAAACAACCAAAACAAACAAACAAACAAACAAAAATAAATCCTTGTCTGAATCAAACTCCTGATAAAATAATACAATGGAAAATTATAGTATTGCAATAAAAAAATCAATGCCAATAATAAGTCAATATATCAGACTTAACAACAACAGAATGACTCCTAAGTATTAAATTTAGGATTTTCTTTTCAGTTCAGGTATACGTAAACCACTTCATTTCTGAGTTTGTTTCATTCTAAGAATTCTCATGGAGGATGACAGAATCAATGTTTGCCTATCATCTCCAATATGCAGTAAAATTGAGCTAGGCTGCTAGTTAGAAAATAAATGTGGATGGCTGTATAGATGTAGCTAACATCCTTCATGGGTCAGGTATTCACTTGTGTCCAAGATCCAATAGCTGACAGACACAATTATGCAGGTTCCTTTTTATATTTCAGCTGCATCAGAAGACCTGAGCTGGGATAAAGGCAACAGAAATAGTAAGAGGCAGTTCCTGAGGAGGGCATCACATCTACTAAACTTTAGTGATTATTTTCTTCTTTTTAAAAAAAAAAACACATAAAAGTTTTAGGTGCAACTGGAAAATAAATTTTAAGCCTCATAACCTTTACTCATATTCAAGTTTATTTTAAACTTTCTTTATCATATTCCATAAGATCCACTTATTTCCCTTTTGAAAACTCTTATTCAGCTTCTATAGATGAAGTAAGATTTCTTAAGCATAATAAAAAAATATCAATAATTTTGCTTTTCAAGAGTGATCTTTGTTTCAGAATTCTAGTGGTTACACTAACACTATTAGAGTTAACCAAGGGAAGAGAGGAGAAAAAACTTAGAAGAATGTCAGAATTAATAAGTATGCAAATGATTACTTGTCTTGCAGCAGCTCAGGCTTGCAGAAGCAGAGCATGATTAATTTCCTGATAATAGTCAAAGAATGAAATTATGTCAGATTTGTGGTTCTAATTGTGTTGCTTTCAAGTATTCAAGAATGGCAACAATTTTGTTCCAGAAGAGTACAAGTCTTTTCAAACAAAGCTTTAATCCTGACTGTAAGAAAATAGAGACTTATTAATGTTACTTCCCCTACATCATTCTGTCTTCTCTGAATTTATTACTACTTTAAGCAGCAGAAAATATTTATTTCTCCTCTTCACTCACAGAGATGGTTACTGTATTCCCCTAGGCCTCTTTCACAAGGTCTTTCTCGGTGCCAGCATGACCATTGCATATTGTTTTGCGTATCATAGTCAAGACCAACAGGCACCTTGGGCAGTATGATCATGCCAGAATTCACTCGCTGCATTGAACTGGAATGATCACTGTCTGCAAAGAGTTGAAGAAAACAATCTTCTCTATTCTGTTTATTCAACAGCAGAAAAGTGACAGCTACTCAGGGCATGCAGATAATTCTTCATGTGTATAAACTGTACAGAGCAGAAGTCAGTGGAAACTGGGCTTTCTGTGCTGTGAGAAGAAATTAGCTTTTATGTCTGAGTAGTGGGATGGTTTCCCATTCCACAATCTTCCTTTCATGAATCCTCAAAGTGAACTTAAAAGGATTTTTTTAAAAATAGGTAGAAAGAGATTAATTTTTACTCACTTCACTGAATGAGCTAGAAAGAGACAGCACCTGTGGTCACCCATTTTGTTTCTGAGCAAGTTCTCTCATGTGCCAAGAGGATGATAATAGAGGAACAATGTGTTCCAAACACATTGGTTGTATGGTCATAGCCAAAAGTGTAGTGGTCAAGGACTCAACATCCAGATGGTTAAAATTAAGTAGATATTAAAGGTATAAGAGTAGGATCTGACTGATCAATGAGAATAAAGGATGGACTGATCACTTTGATTAGAAAGGAGTGCTTGGTGAAGGTCGAGAAGCCCTACAAAGTTATGATGGAATCACAGAAAGCAAATATAATTTTATGAATTGCCTACAGACACTTTGTTTATGGTTTTCTGCCAGGTGATACTTCATTATTGTATGATAAAAGATATAACAGTAAGGATAATTCAAGTGCTGAATGAAGAAGCAAATGCTTAAGCAGACTAGTCAATGCTGACCAGGAAAACATTGAAGAATTTCCTTCCTGAATTGAGTTTCCATGTCTCTGTTACTGAAATAGGAGAATATTGCACAAGTGAGTATCACTAGTTAACCTGATAAATCAAGTTATACAAATTTATTATTTTTGAACTTATTTATCTAATTAATAGATGTCGCATTTTAACATGACTAACAAACAGTGGACTAAATTCAAAAAAGACTCCCATAACACTTTAAGGGGAGCTGCAAACTTAATGAATGCAATGGCAGTGACAGACATAAACTTTGGCTTCTATCATGCTGTTCATGTTTCTCATGCTAAACTGCAGTATAGGTCTGACAGACTTTTCTGAAAGTGCTGTAATGTTAGTTATGGTGAATCCTCAGTCTAGTAAAATAGGAGGAGACTGTTTATTTCAATAGCTACAAATGGCTCAGGACACTGCTGAGAAGAAACATCTTTTTCAAGCCACGGCTCTTGATGACCATGTCAGTAATAGGAGTTAAGCTACATGCCATGTGGTTTGAATTGAAACATAGTTAACATTTTGGGTTTGAGTTTTTAAAAAATATGTTAAATGCTAAGATAGGAGTTTTGCACAACCAGTCTAAGGAATAGAAATCTGGATTTGGTCTGTTACAAGCAGAAAACAGGTAAGAGCAGAATTCAAAAAAAGGCATATGAGGCATATGTCTCCAAAGAGACATATATACTAATTTACAGTGTTTAGGCTATAGCTAGAGCTTATTTATGGCAGTGAAGCTTTAGCTTTAGGTAGAGATATATTTTATTATTTGTCCAAAGATTAGTTTGGATTTGAACTAAGAAACAATTTTACTTCCTTCAAATTTGGAAGAGTGGATGTTTCAAAGGTAAGGCTAACTGGAAAATCAGTGAAACAGTTTTTTTGAAACTGCTAGTATATTAGTGATGAGCTTATTGCTCCAGTTCAATTCTGGTTTTATACCTTATTGAAATATTGGTATTCTGTTATATGTTATATACATTCAGAAAATATTTAATTACAATGGAGAAAAAAAAGATTACGTGGCCCCCAAACTGAAAATCTAGTTTTAGTCCCCAGGTTCAGATCTCATCTAGAATGAGATCTGAAGTGTCTGATAATGTTTCTAGAGCTACCTAAAGATAAGTGATTTAGGAATATTAAAGCCACACTGACAGAAACAGACATCCTACTAGCCAAAATATTTTGTCTTCAATGGCAAATAAAACAGTTGATTAAGAAAAAGTAACAGCAAGGAACATACATAAGACATACTTCTGTCATAGATCTGTGATCATAATCTGTTCAGAGCTGTTGGTCATCTGCAGCTTTCTATGTATTCAGTAGTTCTCAAGTGACTTTTCCTTCCATGAATTTATCCTCTCTCTCTCTGAAGTTATTGGGGCTTTTAGGCATCTCTAAAGTTTTGAGAGTCACAATCTTATGAAAAACCAGGAAATAAATTCCTTTTTTCTCTTCAAAATATTGGTCATGATTTATGTTTTCTTGTACACATTCTTTGATTAGTGACAGCTGGTTCTGCCTTTTTATTTAAAGTATTTATAACTCACAGAAAGGGGATATTGTGTTCAGCTTCCTTGAAAGCTGTCATGAACAGAAGGTCTTTCCAAGAGGACCACAGTTACTCCAATCACTTGAATCAGCTAGCAAGTTATGGGTTTAACTAAGTAATGTAATGAAGTATCTACAAGCCCCATAGGAAAGATTTCTTAAGTCACACATCTTCAGAAGCTACCTCAGACAAACAACAATGAAAGTGATAAAACCAGTGTCTAGAATCACATCTGTTAAAATCCCTTGCTAAAGATGCTGCTGATCATATTTGATGCAATAAATTACTGCCTAACTCTCTCTCTGGAGGTCAGAGAGAGATAAATCTTTCTTTTGTCCTTCTCTTATATCTTACATTTTTAGAAACATATGACAAAATACAAGGGATAATAATGCAACTCCTTTTGAATCTTCTATAGACAAGTTAACATCAGTGTAGTACTTAAGGGAGAAAAAAAGAAATAGAAAAATATTAGAAGTGTTAGTTATTTGTCAACCTAATTCAATGTACTAAACATTTGCATAAAGCATTTTCTCTTAGTTATATTTCATATGCTGTATTGTACTTGTAATTTTAGATAGAATATGTTTAATTCATTTTAATGTTAAAGGCATACTTGATTTTTATTCTCCAGCTATCATCTCTTCCATTCATTAACTGATTTCAGCCGTTAGAACTGCTGATGCAGAAGTCTGAATGAATAACTTTTAAACAGTAAGCTATTCTCACACTATTTACTTGGACTATTTTGCTCGTTTTTTTTTCTCCACACAATGAATGTTTACATGCATTATATTACATATGTCCCTTAGCGTACCACAGTATCTTTTCTAATAAGGTAATGACAAAAATTGACAAAGTCTTTTTCCAGTATGATTGTTTATACATATAGAATGCAGAAATGTGAAACTTCCAAGGAAAAGAGCACATGAACAGTGCCCAATTAATAATACTCTGATGCTGTTCTACACATTCAATTAGTACTTTTGCTCAAAGTATATTTGTTTTATAGATGAAGGTAATATATTTCCTCCTCTTCCCTTTCAAAAATAAAGGCAGTAAAGATTTAGATTTACATCTAAATACATATTTTTCTGTTACTGCTCTTTATAAAATGAATGTCACCATTTTTGTCTAGTTGTCATTCATACCATAAGACATAAGTTGTGTAATTTTCCTTATTTAGAACACAGTTAACTTATATTTTTATAAAGGATAACTGGGATGGTTGTCTTCTCAAAATACTAAAAGCCATGTCTTAACATTTCAAATGATTCTAAGCATCCTCCTGAAGTGGAAGAAAAGTGAAACTTCTGATTTTGAATATTTGACCAGACCACCACCCTTTAGCTGTATATATCTACATAGAAATGATCTTTGATGTGAATCTTTCAGAAGAAGTTTTATTGGTTTTTATTGTTGGGTTTCAGGTGTTTTTTTGGGGTATGGGGGTGGTGTTTGGTTTTGTTGGGTTGGTTTTTAGGTTGGCTTGCTTGTTGTTTTTTTTATCTAAAGCTTAAAGCTTAATTACTCTATAAGATAAATTTCTGTATCATTTGAACTCAGGAATTATTACTCATTAGTTATGCTTAGGCAAGATTAAAACGACTTTCTATTCATATGAATGCATGCAGGATAATGCTACCAAAAGATCAGTATAATACACAAAACTATGTGGGGACTACACTAGTGACTTTCAAGGTGGAAAAAGCTAAGAGAGCATTCCTCCAGATGGACGGTCTTCCTTCTGTTCTAGCAGCCTTCCCCTTCATTACTAGAAACATCAGTAGTGCCCAGACTTTAGATGAGGTGAATGACCCCTGTGCTTCCTGTAAAGCAGAGAATGTCAGGATAATATGTTTAGCTCCTCCCCCTGGAATTTAATAGTGTAGAGACAAACATGAATTAGAAATAGAATAATAAAAAATCCTGGTCTGCTTTCTGACATTGCTCATATGTGCATTCAATAAAAATTAGAAAGAAAACGCAAATCTCCAGTTTAAAGTTGCAAGTAGATTTCCCAGGAAAAGTGCCCCAGAACCTACAGCTTCCAATTAGATATTAGAATAAAATCAATACATGCATGAATGCTGATAGAAGCCACACACACACTTCTAACCAGAACTCCAGTATCAATTTAGCACACAGCTCATGCTTGGTTCTAAGGTGACTGTCAGCCTAGTAGTCCCAAGACAGACAACACCATAGACAAGGACATTTCTTTCTTAGCTTTAATAAAGGAAGAACTGAACACTTTGGTTAGAGTACCTCAGGACTGAACTCCCTTTAAAATCTGAGATATTTCTTTTCATTAAGAAATGAAAGGATATCTAAAAACTATATTCTTTTGTATTGATAAGATCCAGTCTAAGTTTTAAAGTGTACAGCAAACTTTTCCCAAGCATTTTAAAATACTTGGGAAACATTCTCACTTTGTAGCTTCAGCAAATTATAGTCTAGTAGAACAAAGTTAACATCCTCTATTTAGAGCTGTGAAAAGGAAATTAGTACCTGCAACAGGAATGTCTTTATCAGCAGACTCTTACCTGAACTTCAACACTCACAACAAATTTCAAAAGAATGAAACATCAGCCTTACTGAAGCAAATGCATAGATACTATTACTTTTTCCTTCCACTTCCTCAGGGTACCTGAACTACTCCTACCTTATTTATATAGCAGATCATGGTAATTGCTCTCACCTGCCAGAATACATTCCCTACTTATTAGCATCTCCATTTTGGATCAATCAGCAGATAAATGCTGTCTTCTTTATTCAAGACCTTTGTGCTTGTGATCCTTTTCCCACTTACATGAGGAAAAGTAATTTCCAACAATTCAACAAATGTTTGTTTTGTAGAAATTTGAGCTATTCATCATCCAGTGTTTTGCAGAAAAGAGACCTTTTGGCTCTTGCTTTTGATTACTATTTCCCCATAGACAATTTAAGTTGGAGCCTAAGACAAATAGACAAAGGAACATTTTTTACTTTTATTACAAAATATTGTATGTAGGCTTAATAGCTTTTGAGAAATTTCTGTCTTCATAAAATAGTTTCAAATTGTAATAGATAGGGCAGAACAGTTTTACTTGTATGTACAAATTCAATTAAATTGCTGTAATTATTGAAGATAATTTAATCTCTGTGCAAACCCATTTGGCATACCAAGAAGGGACAGGAAATGAATAGCATATGCACTTGCATATCCTTCCCTTAGAAATTCTTTGAAGCACCTCCACAAAGTATCTTTTTAACTTATTCCTTACGTGTAATACATATATATGCTGTCAGCCAGCTCTGAAAAGAGCTTACGAGAGTGCTTTGGAAAATGCAGAAACCAAAGTGTTGAAATTTTCATGGAAGTGTACTGGTTTCAACATACATCTGCTACTTCTATTGACAACTGTGTATTTTTCTGATAGCTGTGTATATGAGTTTACAGAGACTGATTCATGAGAAGAGCAATCCCTGCATCCCCAAGACTGCTAGGCTTACTACACTAAAGTCAAAAAGAAAAACCCAAATTCCATGTATCTGATCTGATATTTTTAAATAACAACCTGGTATGGTATTTTTTTAAACACTGTATCTGATCTGGTATGTTTAAAAATGATTGTATCTATAAAAAAGAGTACAGAAACCATTAATTTTATAGTACTTTCAATTGTGTATCTGTAGTGAGAAGCAATTAATCATATATCTCTTAACTCTACTTGAAAAAGATGAAAAAGAAAGGAAACTCTAGCTATTACAAATGGAGAGTCTTCAAAATATAACATGAGCGTAACCAAAAAAAAGAAAGGTTTACACAAGGTCAACAGCAAAGGTAGACTCCTGAAGGGTTTAATAATTACTTGCTTAAAGTAGTTTACATATCTCATCACTAACAACTTAGTTAATTCCTCAACATATGTAAAAATATAACATTTTTTTTTAATTGCCAATACAGTAAAGAAAAGCTAAGGAGATGGCACAGTTGTTATTGTTCGTGAGAACTAGAATGATCTTTTCTTAAAGCCCTAGCACACACGGTCTTCCAGAAACCAGATATCCCTGTCATGGTTTAACCCCAGTTAGCAACTAAGCACCATGCAGATGCTTACTCCCTCCTCTCCACTCCCCATAAGATGGGGAGGAGAAATGAAAAAAAGTAAAACATGTTGAGATAAGAAAAACATAATAGCTAAAATAAAATATAATAATAATCATAACAATAATGAAAAATAATTGAACAAAAGGAGAGGGAAATAAAACCAAGGACCATACAAATTATTTATTACGCAATTGCTCACCACCCAATCAATAAGCTACCCCACCCATCCAATTCCCCCAATTTATATACAGAGCATGATGTTCTATTGTATGGAATATTCCTTTGGCTAGTTTGGGATAGCTTCACTCCCAGCTTATTGTATACCTGCTTGCTGGCACAGAATTAAAACCAGAAAAACTCTTAAGGTAAGTGCTACATAGCAACAACATCAATGTGTTATCAACATCATTCTCACACTAAATCCGAAACACAACTCTGTACCAGATACTCCATCCCAATTGAAACTAGGACAATCATATAAATAAATATCTTAATAAATCCACCCATGGACTCTCACACAAACCCACTGAAACAGAGATAGACCTATGTCTGCTGCATGTGCCTTAGGATTTTATAAAGCTCTTGAAAGTTCTATGTTGATCACAAGCCACTTAAGGGTTTATTTGAATTTTCTAACATATTAATAATAAATAAAAAAGAGTATACTTTCCCACAGCAAGTACTTTTTCAACATCAAGATTCTTAAAGAAAGGCTTAAAATTTAGAAAAAGTTTACCTGTTTTTCCAATCTTTTCCTATTGCTCAGAGTAATTCATTGCCACTCGAGTAACTTTCGGGAGACAGAGGGTTTCCTACTCTGCATCTTCCAATGTGTGCATTATTTTAAATTTATTGTTCTCTTCTCTTCCAAATGTTTTAAATACTCAGTTGCCCTGAAAGGAGGGTAATTGCTTCCTCTTCTCTTGGTTGACTCATCATCTAATAATTCTGTCACTCACACAGGTGAAGTTACAAATTTAACAACTACCTTCCCTTGTAGAATGTACGTCAAACAAAAAGGTTCACAGAAAGATATGTATTTCTATTAACCTAGTTCAGATTTATGTTACATTATCATGATAAGTAGAGGAAGCAGACACATGGGCAAGCCTGCTTGGTGAAAAGCTCCTATTGGAATTTACAACTCAATTCAATACTAACATAATAGAATTTCTTTGAGAAAATAATTATGCAAATAATATATATTATTATGTAGCAGGATAATGTCATTATTTTCTATCTTTGGATGGTAGTTTTCATAAATAATGGTCTGCACTAAAAGGAATAATTGTTTGAACTCTGACATTGTTTTTCATGTACTGTGTTACATTACATTATTGTATATCCCAGATGTTTTTAGCAAATTACTGAATTTGGTTTATTTCATCTACTTCAATAAGAACTGAACTATTAATCAATGTAAAGGGTGTAAGGAAGAGTAGAATTCGGTTCCAGAAAAGAGATTAGCTTCTAGGAGCACAAAGATTGCTTTGCTCTTTTTTCTTTCTTATTTTCTGTTGCTATAGACATACAAATTTTCAGTAATAAAATTGTAACATAAATATAAAAGGTCCTTTGGAAGAAAAAGTTACTTAGTGTTGTCTATTTGTCAAAGAACTTCGAAGTCTGATTGTGGAGAGAAACCAAGTGCCATTCCAAAACGGGAATTACATTATTTGGATTTAGTGATCTTGTTCACAGAAATCAGCATCTTTCTCCAACAAGAGGGATATTGATCTCATTTGACTTAAGACATCTTCAGTGTGGATGTTTACATATGAATGAGTTCTTATAGGCAATTATTACAGATACTAGAGATAGACACCTTTAGGGACTCTTCACCTGACCAGTTTTAGATATCTGCCAAATAGATGAAATATACATGTACAGTGGAAAGGATTTGTCTTAGCAACCCTGGGAAAATATGAATTAAGACAGGAAAAGGAAGTGAGCTAGCCATGGAGAGCCATGTCATCCTCATAGGATGGAGGCTGTAGGACAGTCAATCACAGTACTGAGTATCCAAAAAGAAGTGAAACCCTTTCCAGCAACAAATGTTATATTTCCAACAACATTTAGATGGGTTTTGATCTGAAATTTAGGTTTTATGTGATTCAATGAAGGCATTTATGAGCATATTAAGACCCTATATTAACATATTGAAAGCTTTCAGGCCAAATAATGTCTGAATACTTCTCTAGGTAGGCAACAAACTTCAGTGTTTAGATACAACTTAAGACTGCGACCTGTTCTATCATGTCTACCTTTGAAAGTTAGTGTGTGAATAGGTATACAATTTAAATTAAATTAAATTTCTATAACAATGTAAGAACAAATAATAAACATGCTATATGCAAATATCTAGAGTGTAATGATGTGGTAAGAAATGGTCAAAATAGACTTGGAAGAGCATATCACATCAAACCAATAAGGTTTCCTTATTTGACAAGGTAATGGGCCTTGAAGATTTCTGTAAACACCCAAACTTCTCTAAAGATTTAGAGCCTGCCCTGTGTGACATATTCAGAAGCTATCATGAAAATATGAACTTACTAAAAGGAGTCTCCAAAAATGGGAAATCACTGGAAAGGTAATGTTCAAAACATAGTTAAACAGTGTTCAAAACATAGTTTCTAAGTTCTTTTGTTAAGGGTTGTGTCCCTGGTAGAGAGAGGGTTACACAAGAGCTGTTCCAGACTTGCATATATCATACTATGGTGAAAAAGGGCAATGTTGCCGTAGGTTGCTTAAACTGGATTGGTATTAGTGTGATAAATGGCATAATCCTTTTCTTCTAGTTAGCAAGGAAAGACCTCACCTTATGTCTCAATAAACAAAGCTGTGTTCATGCAAAAGGCCAAGGAATAACAGAATCATCAGATAATGATTTAAAGTCAAGCAAACATAGAGAGAAAAATCTGAAGGAACTGTGTTCTTGTAGTTACTCACTAGACAGCTGAGGAAATATGTCTTTACATATGTGAAGGGATAGAAAGGCAAGATATACTATGCTCCATGTTTATACATGTGGTACTGCAAAAGGAAGGACTTGTCCATAAACAGGAGGACAAATCAAAAAATTATGTATTGAACTGATAAAAGGAAGATAAATTTAAACTTCCTGGGGACTTCATACTGTCTACATACTTTCTTTTTTTGTGAGAGAAGATAAGCGCACATGACATTCACTGTTCTCACATGCAGTGCAGATATATCTTGCATGACATCCTTTGCTTAACGTCCATCTAACTAGGAGAGCTACCAAAATCTGGCACAATCATCCCATCCTTTCTTTCATTTTTCCAATCTTCTGGAAGTTTTCTGTAATTTCTTAGAAATAACTAATGACAGCTCTGAGACTTGATTCAGTCCCTCCCCACACCACTAGCCTAAAATGAACTCATCTGGATTAGTATTTGAAAACACACTAGTTATCCTGCTCTTTTCCTGCTCTACCATGGATTTACATAAGATTTAAGGATGTAATGAAGGAGTGACCAGCTTCAATCAGAGAAAATTTATTTCAATCACTTCAATCAGCTTTAATCATCTATTTTGCTATTTGTAAAGCCAGTTTTGAGTGTGGATATTAAGCAATATCCCCAAATCTGGGATGAAAAGACCACACATTGCTGCTCACTTTGTAGTGGCATAGCTCTAAAAATAAATAAATCCAGGAAATAAATCCAAAAAAAAAGGATTCTTACCAAAAAGATTTTTTACCAAATTTTTCGTAGTGTTGGAACATTGAATACCTGAAAGTTCTGCCTGGCATTGGTTCATTTATAGATCTAGAAAACCATGGATATTTAGAAAGATAATTATAATGCAGTTCTTAGAAAAAATGGGACATAATTATTCATAATAAATTAGCAAAGAAGGTACAGATAATCTAGAAACAATTATGGTAATATTTTTAAAACTTGCATTTTAGGAACTGGATGAGGAAAGAAAAATGAAAATCCAGTTTCATTTAAATTGGTAAGGAAAGTACAAAACTGAAAGTTTCAGTGCACCACTGGGAATTCTTCCATACATCTACAGCATGCATTTTAAGAGATCTATAAGGAAATAAGTGGTATAATCACTGCAGGGGAGGAAATTCATAGAAATGTGCACAAGGGAAAAAAATCACCTCTTTTAAAATAGTGCTAAATATTTTCATGCTGTTTTCTCCTTTGCCACTTTCAACGTATGTTATACCTCCCTATACCAAATAAAATTAATACCAGTTGCATTACTCCAGCTAGTGTTCCCATTCTGTATTCTAATTGCACAAAATAATTTGCATTACACGTTTAAAT
Organism: Chloroceryle aenea; assembly: GCA_013399075.1. Lineage (NCBI taxonomy): Eukaryota > Metazoa > Chordata > Aves > Coraciiformes > Cerylidae > Chloroceryle > Chloroceryle aenea. The sequence continues at coordinate 179,333 of VWZY01013184.1, forward strand.
CTGTATTGATTACAAGAAAACCCCAGCAAATACTCAGAACAGGCTTTAGTTCCAAGATTGATTTATGGTATTTTTAACAGAAGTTTTGGCAAGAAACACCCACTCACATCATCTTCGAATGTGAACCAAGAAAATCTCACCAGTACGCTTAGATTTTTATCTGGTTCTAGTCACTGGGATAACTATGCTGATCTCTGTAACCAAATTAATTTTTGAGTATAAATCTAATGAAACTAAATAAATGGGAATTCTGAGTAACTTGATCTGTATTTTTATCATCACTTACTTTTTAAATGGTTAATGAAAAGGCAATTCTTCAAGGAGAAACACAGTTTCATGAATGACTTCATTATACTTTCATTTTTTCTCACATACCAGAAATAAGACTGCTCTGCAAGTAGTCTGTTAATCACCTAAAACTAAACATTAATCCTGTTAACCTACTTCCAGTGTTTGAAGCTTGTTAAGTTATGTTAATGTCATAGCAATAAAAAAAAAAAAAAAAAAAATTTTTTTTTTCACTCTCACAGATGTTTTATTCTTCAGAGAGCTACTCATTGCTCTCAGAAAATACAATGTAATTGCAAAACAGAAGACTGCTTTCATTTGTGTGTTTCCAGTACAGCTAAGCTTTCCCTGTTCCCCCCTTTTTTTTTCCTTTCAACTTTCAATAGGCTACCTTCCAAGAATCTACTCAGAAGTACTAATCAAAATCAAGATCACTCCTGTCACTAACATAAACCTATATTGTAACTCCAACTCATCTTTAGCAACCCAGACTAATGCAAATATATGTAATCTGTTTATACATGCAGAATTGTGTCAGTAGCATGCATTATTCTTTCAGTACAACTGTCAGGAATGTGAACAGTTTTTAATGTTGCTTTAAGTTTACAAAGTTATTTAATAATTTCTATTCATGAGTATTCAAATAGGACAGGCCATATGGGACACAGAACTTGGGTGATAGTTAATTGTGAAATTCAAATTTGTTCTTCAGCTTTTTAAAATTCCTTTTCCCTGAGCATTATTAATGAACTTCAGCATTTACTTAGAATTTGTACTTATTTTTCCAAATAACAAGACTAGCCATAATTCATTTGGAAGCAAGATGGAGAGCCTTTCTCTTTGTCTTGTACTAGCACATGCCACAGAAGGCAATAATGTATTCCAGAAATAACTTCATGATTTCCATAACAATGAAGATTTGGAGTGTTCAGAGCAGACTCCATCAAGATCTGTGGACTTTTTTTCTTTCATAAATATTTTAGCATATTTTGCTTTATTCTCAAACATAGGAAATTAAAATCCTTAATCATTTGCTTGAACATTGCATTATGAATGGCATCAGTGTAAATTGTATAATCCATCGCCTCGGCCCTTTTTCAAAAACTTAGAGCATATAAATTGATTAGACAGGTCACTAATGTCTGATGTTGTTAGTAGTATTGTTATTACAATTATTGTTCATTTCTGTTTATAGAAGTCAGAATGGCATAAAAGTGATATTAAAGACAAATTATGTATTTTCTTAGGCTAGTAAATAGAAAAAAAAAAAGCCAAATCTACGGTTAGTCTGTATTTGATATAGATCTTGTGCTGAAATCTACGCCCTTCAGATAAATAAGTTCTGTTTTGTTCTTTTATTCTGATTACATGTATTGCAAATACGGATTAAATGGACTTTTGGGGTGTTTCCTCCAAGCTCACTAATTGAGCTTCTGTCTTTCCCACAGCAGAAGTCTCTTCAAGGCATTGGTTTAGTCATCTAAAAATGCTGTTATATGGACCAAAAACTATCATGTGCCCATGATGGATTGCCATTGTAGCTAAATTAAAAACATAGGTACTTAGTATAAAAGAATCATAGAACAATTTTGAGTTGTAATGGACTTTTAAATCCCATCCAGTCCATCCCTGAGATCTCTGACATCAGCAGGGTCATCAGACTGCTCAAAGTCCCATCCAGCCTGATTTTGGACACTTGCAATTATGGGGCATCCACAACTTCTCTAATGTCTCCACCTTCATCCTAAATAATTTCTTCCTCATATCAAATCAAAAACTACTTTATCTCAGTTTAAAACTCTTGCCCTTTGTCCTGTCATTACAGGCCCTGGTAAAAAGTCTTCCTCCATCTTGTTTGTAAGCCCTTTTAATATACTGAAATGCTACAATAAGGTGTTCCCATGGTCTTGTCTTCTCCAGGCTAAACGACACCCAGCTCTCTTGGCCTTTCTTCATAGAAGAGATGCTCCAGTCCTCTGAACATTTCTGTGGCTCTCCTCTGAGCCCACTCCAACAGGTCCATATCTTTATTGTACTGAGGATCCCAGAACTAGACGCAGAGCTCCAGGTGAGGTATCATAAGAGCAGAGAAGAGGGGAAGAATCACCTCCCCTGACATACTGGCCATGCTTCTTTTTATGCAGCCCCTGATATGGTTGCCTTCCTGGTCTTCAAGCCTTTATTGCTGGCTCTTGTCCAATTTTACATCCACCAAACCCCAAGTCCTTCTCAAATACTTCATTTTACCTACATGCAGTAACCACAAAGATGGGCAATGAAATACAGAGTTGATTAATAAAAGGTTTTCCAACACAAGATGGATTAATGACATGTGAAATTAGTGCCTATTTGAAAATAACAAAGTATGAGGAAGATGCACAGGAGACATATTTTGAAGATTCAGGAAAGAAAATCATTCTTCATGAAAATCAGAGTACTTCTCTACATGGTACAGCTTAGGGTTTGACCATATAGCCACACACTGGTAAGGTGGAAGTCTGTTTTTTTCTAGAATGTAAATAAATGAACTACAGATTTCATTTTATTTTCTGTTTGCTTTGAAAAAGACTATAGCACTCTTAATGCTAGCCGAGAGTGGTCTTGATATTCTGTGGATTCAAACAGTGATGGTGTGTCACTAGAGAAAGACATCTGGCACAGGTTGTGGAAAGCCTTTTTTGGAAACGGAAAAAAAAAATATTTCTGTGTAATCCATGAGAAAACTAATCTAACTGCGTGTACTTATTTTTTGTTTCTTAGCCAGCTTTCCTATTTCTGTTCTTATGCTTCTGACAAGATCTTGTAAAATTCAAGCAGCCTATGGAAAATTTTACATGAGTCTTACTAACAGTCATTCCTTCCAAAGCTACATAAATCCACAGAAATTGTTTTGAACCTTAAAACAACAAATCCTTTTTAATTATTTTTAATTTACAAACTTTAGTAACCTCTTGGAATAAAAGTTCCATTTATAATTACTGAGGTTTTGGTTCTAATTGGAACTAGCTTTAGATGATGTGTTTCCACATCATCGTGTATTTTGAAAACCATATGCCTACAATTGTGTGCATGGAGAACTTAGATTTTGAGTTAGCTTCCAAGGAGCAGTAGCTTCAGTAAAGCAGCACATTGCTGATGGGTTCAAAATATGAACTACAATGGAAAATCTAGTAGTTTTACCCTTATTAAATATTCCTTGCTGAAATATCTGTGATGAGCAGAGGAATGATAGAAAAGTATCACTAAGTAATGCTACTGCATCATTTGTAACAACATAACTAGATGTTAACTAATTTAATTTTTCTTAAAGGCTACTAAAGCATCTTCAGACTTTATATTTTCAAAAGTACTTTGATAAAAACTACCACTGTTTGTTGGGTTTTTTTTGTTATTTTCTTTTTCTCTTGCATGATAATTTACATTAGGATACAACCGGAATAAATGTTGAATTTCCAATAGAGTTGACACATTTCAGAGAGATAGCTCCATCTGGTGTCACAGTAAGACACCATTTTAAATATGTATCTTCTTGCATAAAGGAGAACTAAGCAATTCTCACAGCTGAAATAAGTATGTTTTAAGGTATTATCTTCTGTTGGAAGAGCAAAAATGTGTAAAAACAGGTGAATGTGATATCTGAAATACTGTACAAAACAACAATTTTATATACCATATTTTTTTCATATTCTTGAAGGAGCTGAGTTTACATCATAGTATGCTTTGTCTGCGATTAATTATAGATTTCTCTGACTCCAGATGCTCTTACTGTTTCATGGTATAATCTACTGGAGCAAAACATTCATCATCAGTTCTCTAAACGATCACATCCAATTTAGTTTAAGAATGTTTTAGGACTCTGAATATGCGTTATGCAAAGAAATTGCTCTAATGTGTCCAACAAGGACTCTGCTCAGTAGTAACACAGTCTTGGAAAAAAAAACAGGCTTAGGAAACCTGGGTGGTGGAATTTTAATGTAATTAAGCAATGGCAATTCAAATATTTTTGTTTTCAAGCTGTCATTGTTTTTGAAGTGCTTACGTATAAATTAACTAATGGTAGAATAATTTTCTTCCTTCACCTACTTATAATCTCAATAACAGTAGAATAATTTGTTTGCCACACCCTAGGTTTTGCTAGGTCATCTGATAGTGTATCAAAACCTTTTATTAGTACAATTATTCATATTTGCCTGCATATAAAAACATTTATACAAAAAGCAAATTACCCAAAGAGGAACAAAGAGAAAAGTTGCAATACAAATATATTCTATATTATACCTGAAATCTTAATGAAGTATGCAAGGAAGATGAAACAAAACTATCACAGTTTTGAAAACATATTCATTAATTGTTGGGGAAAAAAACTAAACAGCACTTTAATTAAGTTTGTAAACAATGTTAAACTAAAGCCAATGTGGAGCAGTGCTTGGAACAGGAAACAAATGAAGAAGGAACATGGGAAAAAGAGCAATAAGAAAGCACAAAAAATGGGACTAAGAGTAACCAATTGAGATTCAAAATGTCAAGTAAATATATGTAGGAGTATAATCTTAAAATAACTAACAAACATAATTACTGACAAATTTAGTGATGGCACTAGGCAGATTAGTTATAGACAGGTTTGGAATCAAGAACAGAGAAGTCCTGTGTTAGGTCTCAGCCACAAACTATCAAGCCAAGTATGAGAAATGGACATATTTTCTTCCACAAAACTGTGATGAGCTTGAATGTCACACACAGTTTAGAGTAAGCTTTGTTGCTCCTCATTAAGGGTAACATCAGATTTTCTGTGATATCCAAAGGTCATTGAATAAAACATAAAATGCTAGCATTGAAAGCTAACACATTTGTATCTAATTTCTTAGATTTCAATCAGTAAGATCGAAACCTCTTTCCACAGTTTTGGAAGAGTGCCATAACCAGAAATATTAATTTTCTTTTAAATCATTGTAAACCATTTGTTCCACTAATCTTTTATGTTACATTTGTTAAAGTGTTTATAGGTAAGGCATTGTATAAGCAAAAGTATTAGTTCTCATGGGACTTCTCTTGAAAATTTTAATTTAAAATTTATTAGTGGTATTTTATGGTAGAAAGGAGAAATAACTAGAAAATCTTTCAAAAAAAACCAAACTATAGAACTTACACATCTCAAAATTTAGTTTCTTAAATGAATAAAGCTGTTGGTATCTATATAAATTATACAATCCTGGTGGATTTTCACAAAAACCTGGGCATGTGTTCATCGGATTTAAAAAAAAAGCAGACGAGTTTATTTTCCATCAACCAACAGGTTTATGTACTTAAATACTAAATGTGTACTGCCAGATCACAATAGCATCTTCATTATATTACCTTTGTTCCCAGTTTTTCATTATATTTTTATAAAATGATAAAATTACATACATGTCAATTAACACAGAATATAATTTTCACAGTAGAGTTGAAAAAAAAAAATTGAAGGGTAAGTGATCTTAAGGGTCTTTTCCAACCTAAATGATTCTATGACTCTATGTCTTAGTTTTTAATTAGAAAAAAAATATATACATATTTATATATTTGGACATTTTACTGGCATATAGACAAGAGATGCTTGAACAAAATGTCACAAAATCTTGTTCACTTAGAGGAAGAAAGCTGTCATTTCAAAACCTGCATTTAAAGAGTTCTAAAGGAAAGACCACTGAAAGGCAGTAAGTGTACAGAAAACAGACATCAACCAGTCGGGAATCTTAACTCATGTATATTGATTGCTGATTTTGAAACAGTAGAATTTCAGCCAAAGTCACTGTATAGTGTTATCGTAGAGAATCACATGATTTTAAGTCAATGATGGTAGAAACCACCTCTTCCATTCCTAGCATGTTCAGTGGTTGTTGCATTCATGATAAATATTAATAGTTAGACATATGCATTTCTGAAATTAATTTCTCTACTTTTAGGTCCCAGGCAATGAAACTGTGAAGTCTAGATTATTATACTTTTCTAATTTTCTTCTGAAGACTACAGTATGCAATGCTGTCACTTCTTTGTCTTTTATGAAATAAAAATATTCAAATATATTGACTGATATAATCAGTCCCTTATCTCAGTAAGATTTGGTTTTCTGTTTTGCTTTTGTCATAATTTCCATTTTACCGTACTATCAAATCACTTTAATGTATCTTAGTCCTCCTTTCTCATTTTTCACTGTTTTGTTACAAATGTAAGAACATGTTTTCTCATAGTTATGGTGGCAAAACTGAATTTAAAATAAACAAAATATTGAAATAGCAGTGGAGTCAATGAGCATTATGAAAATGCAACTGTGTGCTAATGTATTTGGGAAAGGAATCTTTCCTTTACATCAGACTCCTTAGGGATGGCTCTGAAAACATCTGTTGTTTCTTTCTCTTCTGGAAAATTTACAGTAGTTTATAATATGGTTGTGTAGTCTCTAAGCCAAAATCTAATTCTCCTTGTTTGGGTGATGAGCTGGTTCTAAAGTTTTCTGTAGAATGTTCAGAAGAATAGCCCTCTGCCTGTCTACCTAAAAACTACTCATAGATGACTAAGACTAAGTGCTAGGAAGTGAAAAAATGAAGAAAACAAACCAAAACCCTAAAATGGTAATTTCAGACCTGACAGAGTCAGTTATATTATGTTAGAAAACAAAGTGGAAGACATTTGTCCTTGGAATTTATCAGTTAAAGCTACAACTTTGTGAAACATTTAAGCAAGGGCATAATATCAGACATATTGACATTAGTGCATCCTAAAAAAATGAGGACACAGAATCAAGCTGTCAGTGCAGACCACAAGTAGAAATGTAACGGATGGGTGATAAATGCAGATGGTATACAACTGAAAGAACAAATGTGAAATTTGGATTACAAATCCTATGGAATAAGTGATTTATAGTAGATGAAGTATTCAGATTAGAAATAAAAATGTTCTTTGACAGACTTCCAACAAGTCAAACTATAGATCATACATTAAACACTGAAAATTTTAAGTTTTCAGAAAACCATTACAAAGGAAAAAGATGCCTATCTGGAGTCCAAGTCAGGTCAAGGCCATTATTAATAGATATGGAATGATCACCTGGTCATTCCTAAAACTTCAAAGGCACAGGAATATCAAAGATGTTTTGAGATCTCCATTCTTTTGAGTTTATGCTTTGAGGATGAGGATCTTGGGGAAGCTGTGCTGGTTTTACTTTTTCACCTCTAATTTTTATAAACAGGCTAGTCAGTATGGGAAAAAGTTGATGCTATACAGTAGATAATACGTGTTGCAGTAGCCACAACAGTATTTCTCATTTTATGCAAGTAAAGTGATATATGTGGGGAAAATGTCTTGCTTACATATTCTTTCATTCACAGCTGAACACTTTCAGACAACGTAATTTGGAAATGTTATAACTTTTTTCTATTTGTGTAATGTTTATTAATTTGGCTTTTAATCTTGATTTCATCATTTGAAAAACAGGTCTAGATATGTGTAAACTGATTTTTCATTTAAGTGATTTATTTTCAGCAATTGACCCAAATTTTTTCTGCTTAACATAAAAATTTGGTTTTTGGTAACAGTATAGAAGAGGTGAAAAGGGAGAGGGGGGAAGAAAGAGGAGGAAAGAAAGAAGACAAAACAGTTGAATACACATTACTTCTGCTGCTTGATGGAATTTTGAACTGTATCTATTATCATATGACACTTTCCTAGACATTGACTATAGAAATAGAACAATCCTGGCTTATTGCAAGAGTGGTTGCACTTAATTAAAAATAAATGTGACCAAAAGTGGAAGAGATACTCATGTCTCATATTTTAAAACTGTCAATTTACCGAGTTTCATGAAACACATGGATTCCAGAACTTAAACTTTATTTAACTGAAATGGGACATAGCTTACTGTAGAGGTCAGAACACTTCTAAGTGTGTTGGCTAGCAAGTTTTCTACAGGAAAGAAAGAAACCAATTTACTCCATCAGCTGAAGAGTCAACTCAGTCTTGTTACTAGAATACTACATTAATATTTTAACTATTAATGTTTTCAGAAAAAAGGAAAACTACTGTGTTCTTGTACTATTTTACTGTATTTTCAGCTAAAACTGTTCAGTGGAGTTTAGTTAAACTGAAGGATTTTTTAAGAGGATTTCTAAATGAAAGAAATAATATTTTAAATAAAGTAAATATTAATGCAAACTTTTTACCTCATGCTATTTCTTACCGCCTCCTTACTCACTTTTGAAGTCTGTGGTTTCAGTTTCTACAGTATACAAAGAGCATTTTTCCTAACTTCATCACAAGCTCCTGAATCAGGAAAGTCTAGAGGGTATTATAAAGCTTCAGTGAAATTGAATAGATATATTGTTCTCTGGCTATGATAACTAGTAGAAAATTTGAGTTTTACTTGCTGTTTGGAAATAATGGTACATGTCCATTCTTTGAAGCTCTGAAGAGTAAAGTAGCCTATGAAATTTCTGGGCCTGATCAAAAGCCAATAGAAATATCTCTGTAACACATCATGGGATCTGCTGTAGTTTTCCTGACCGTGGAGTAATGCGTGATACACAGTATAGCTAACCTGAGCAGGCACAGACTGTGTGGTGCTGTGCCATGCTGCACAGACAGCTTGGCCTTCAGGCCCCTGTTGTGCTCCACAGGTACCTAGGACACAGGTTAAACTTAGCTTCTTGCAACAGGAGAGATTGGAGGCAGTTCCCACTTGTTATTGGCAATTACACCTCCCTACATCATCTTTGTCTAAAAGCAGATTCCGCCTGGTTTAGACTGTAGAAATGTTGCTTCCTTGCAAAAGCTTGAAAACCAGAAAAGAGAGAATCTTTGCTATGAACACAGTTGGCATTTGATTTCAAGTGAGCTTTTGCATTGATGTCTGTCCCTGATTAGAAATTTTTTCTTTGACTTGGATATTTACAAACATGAGTGATTTACATAGCTCTATTCAGAGCTGTAATACCACAGGAACATCAGAATTTTGATGTAGCCAAAACTTACTAGGAGAATATCTTTCAAGAAAAAGCACCATCAGTTTGGATCTTTTGCTTTTCTAATAATTCTGTTTATGTAGAAAACCAATTAATAGTACAAACGTTAAAAAGATTGTGATTATGTAAAATTAGTATGTAAATAATACATTCTATTGTTAATTTTTAACAATTAATTCTTAATTATTAAAACACTGGCACATATATTAATACGTTGCCCATTATTTTATTGAATAAATATATATAATATAGTCAAATTTATAAAAAAAGTAAAGAAAGAGCAAATGATAAAAAAATGCAGTAGAGAAGAAAGGTAAGGGATTCTTTCAAGGCTCTGATATTTCTATTGCTCCATACATTCCACAAAAGGATGATCTTTTCATTAAGGCTTTTTAGAGTTGAGACAAATTTCAGAAAAAGTAATTTCTATACCTACATGGGCTATAAAGAATATTGATTATTGGTTTTTATTTTCTTTCCAGTAATCCTTTAGAATTTCACTTGACTTCATATTAAACTGGAAAGAAATGGGAAAAAAAAACCCCTGCTTTTTACTTCCATGAGTTTTGGAACAACCTCAAATAAGTGCATATTTCTCTCAAGTACATATAAAAATGTATAAAAGGTCAAATGAACACATTACTTAAGAAAAGGAAACTCCTTAAATAGGGAAGTGTTATTAGTAAGTGTGAAGGATAAAAACATACACACTTGTGGTCACAGTTTAAAGTTTTTTTCAAGTTGCATTGACAAGATTAAAGCTTTATAATTAAATTCCCATTTGACAAAAACATCAATTAGTTTACTTATTGGTGTTATGATTCAATTGATGAATAAGACAACAGCTTATTTAAATCTTAAGCCATTGTTATTGGAAGGTATTGTTTAGAATCATAGAATCATAGAATAGATTGGGTTGGAAAAGACCTCCAAGATCATCAAGTCCAACCCCTGATCCAATTCCAATTACTATATTATGGCGCTAAGGGGCATGTCCAATCTCTTTTTAAAAACCTCCAGGGATGGTGAATCCACCACCTCTCTGGGCAGGCCGTTCCAATGCCTGATTACCCTCTCGGTAAAGAATTTCTTCCTAACATCTAACCTAAACTTCCCCTGGCACAGCTTAAGCCCATGTCCCCTTGTCCTGTTGTTGGTTGCCTGGGAGAAGAGACCAACCCCCACCTGGCCATAACTTCCCTTCAGGTAGTTGAAGAGAGTGATGAGGTCACCTCTAAGCCTTCTCTTCTCCAGACTAAACAACCCCAGCTCCCTCAGCCTCTCCTCATAGGACTTGTGCTCAAGTCCCTTCACCAGCCTGGTTGCTCTTCTCTGGACCCGCTCCAGCACCTCAATATCCTTCCTGAACTGAGGGGCCCAGAGCTGAACACAATACTCAAGGTGTGGCCTCACCAACGCAGAGTACAGGGGAAGGATCACTTCCCTGCTCCTGCTGGCCACACTGTTCTTGATGCAGGCCAGGATGCCATTGGCCTTCTTGGCCACCTGGGCACACTGCTGGCTCATGTTCAGCTTCCTGTCGATCAGCACCCCCAGGTCTCTTTCCACCTGGCTGCTCTCCAGCCACTCCGTGCCCAGCCTGTAGCGCTGCATGGGGTTGTTGTGGCCAAAGTGCAGGACCCAGCACTTGGCCTTGTTGAACTTCATTCCATTGGAGTCAGCCCAACTCTCCAGTCTATCCAGATCCCTCTGCAGAGCCCTCCTGCCTTCCGGTAGGTCGACACTCCCTCCCAGCTTGGTGTCATCAGCAAATTTGCTGATGGTGGACTCAATCCCCTCATCCAGATCATTGATAAAGATGTTAAACAGGACTGGGCCCAGCACTGATCCCTGGGGGACACCACTAGTGACCGGCCGCCAGCTGGATGCAGCCCCGTTCACCAGCACTCTCTGGGCCCGGCCCTCCAGCCAGTTCCTCACCCAGCACAGAGTGCCCCTGTCCAAGCCATGGGCTGCCAGCTTTTCCAGGAGTATATTATGGGAGACAGTATCAAAGGCTTTGCTGAAGTCCAGGTAGACCACATCCACAGCCACAGATTACTTGCTTTTCATCTCACTGGGACCACTCTGCTGTGAAAGAACAATTTACTGTATTACTTCTTTATGTTCAAACCTGCTTTCCCACCACATCATCTGTTTTACAATTCAGTCAAGTGGATAGCACACAACGTTTTTAAAATTAGCTAGTTTGTTCTTTTTTTTTCCCACTCTCTTTCTTCAGTTCTGATCTTCTTGTAGTTATGATAAATCTGTCACCACTGAACACTCCTTGAAGCTAAGTTTCCTAATACATATTGGTGTCAGAAGAAAGCAATAACTTCCTGCCTCTGTAATTACCCCTTAAAAAAATTCACTTCAATGTAATATACAGAAACACAGACAAATAAGAACTTGGCTTATCTAGTTCGGCATCATCTGCAGCAGTAACACTTCAGAAAGAGTATAAGACTCTCCCTACTCAAACTGCCACATTGTGGCTATTACTGAAGTTCCCAAATCTAATGCCCAACTTCAGGAAAAGCAGACTTTTTGAGTCTTGCATTTGGGGAAGAATAACAAGATGTTCCAGTATAGGTTGGGGGCTGACCTGCTGGAGAGCAGTGTAGGTGAAAGAGACCTGGGGGTCCTGGTTGACAAGAAGATGACCATGAGCCAGCAATGTGCCCTTGTGGCCNCTATCAGTTATGGCTGCATCTCATCTGAGCCTGAAGTCTTTGCTTTTCATCAAGCAAAATCCAGGAGGTAACTCAAATGGGAAGAAATAGATCTACTTTCTTTCCGTTAATGGCCATTATAACTAGCTCACCACTCTTGCTCACTTCAGGGCAGCATGAATAGTAGGAAGGAATGACAAGATACCTAGAGATTGTATGCATTTCATTCTTTTGTAAGATTTGTTTTGTAATATGTCATGACCTGAGGCTCCATTTCAGGTGTACTGAAGGTTGGTATTTCCAGAAATATGCATCAACTTTAAAAAGCTTCATGACACCCATACTTCATCTTAGAGTGATTTCTCAGATATCCTGCTGTCAATTGTAAAAAATGGCCCATTTGTTTTCGAAGAATCAGAACTTTCCATGAGATTTTTTTTTAATTTTTTTTTTTCTATTTAAAAAAAATTGTAGTAGGCACTGATTTTTACAAATCAAATTATTATTCAACCTTTTTAAACTTCTTATAAATATTACACCAGATTATTTGTAATTTCTCTGTCTATCTTCCATATTCAATCATGCTAAGAAAAGAATATGGGAAAGGAAGAAATAGTAATTAAAAAAACAACAACCAACCAACCTGGAATATTGTTCAGGGACCATACAATATTTTCCTATTCGTTAGTACAGTCTCCCTGTGATTTTTTCTGTAAAATCCAAAAGCATCTCTAGTCACTTACGCAAATGTAGGCAGATTACCATGTTGAATATGTGTACAGAAGGAATGCAACAGAAAGTCTTTTATTTTCTGTAGGTACCATATATTTGCTAAGATAAGTCATCTTACATTTTGAACCGAAAGCTGTATTGGAATGAATGTGTCAGTGACGATGACATTTTTTCATATTCGCTCCAGAATTTCACTGTTCTGTTCATGAGGACTCCAGTGAAATTTTAAGAAGATGAACAGGTCTATGAAGTAAAGATAAAATGCTTAGCTATCTGAGTTCGGGTTTTTTAAATTTTTTTTAAATTAAGGTCTACTCTTTTGACTGTGTCCCTCAGATAAACCTTGCAGAGTTTCCAAGGTTATTGGAGTGATTTGGCATATACAGTAAAAATCTTCTAAGCAAAACCATCCATATGAAAGAATATCTCTGTTCTGTGCTTCTTGAAATGTTCTTTGATTACTGAGAGTTGGTGGCATGAAAGAGATACCAGGACTTTTTTGTTGTTGTTGGAAGCAACAGTACATAATGTCTTCAACAGCAAGACTCTTGTTTCTCACTAAGCCTATTCCCATTCTCATGTGACCAATAAAGAAATTATTGCTTTACTGATTTTTAATTTTCATATAAAAACTTCTGTTCTGAATATAAGTGCTACATTGTGTATCTATGATATAAAAAAACCATATACTGTATTAATAACTGTACCAGATACTAGAAATGTAACTTTGCTGCTGATAAACAAAAGATTAAAAAAATACACTTACCTGAATTGTTACAGGATTGCAGAAATGTGAAATAAAGTGGATTTTTTTTTTTTCCTAAATGGTGTTGCTTTTCGTTTTCTCATTTTTTTTCATAATCCCTAACAAGTATTAAAGATCTTCTTTGTGACTTGGAAGCTGTTTGATTTCATATAGAAGATTTTTCTCTGCTTAAGATCTTTATTTACTTAGGAAATCTTACTTCTCTAACTGCAGTAAAGTAGTAAGCCTGTAGCAATTCTACAGCTTTTTGCTTTGTATGTGGATTTCTGCAAAGTGTGAGAAAATTCTTATTATCTCTTCAAAAAAATCCAGAACAAAAAGGAATTATGTAAGTTTGCTTTGAATAAAGCCCACAGGTAAAAGAAAGAAAGAAGAAATAGCTTCTGATTACTCAAATGCATATCCTCTGTTAGCTACTATAGATGGGCAATTGTTCTAGAGCCAAAGCAGAACATTAGTCCAAGTTTGATCAAAGGTGCAAGTTTAAAATCATGTTTTGTGTCTATTTTGTGTTCAGTTGTTGAAACAAGTTATCCAAATATGCTGCAAAAATAAGGAGAAATAAGCCTCAATGTGAAGACCGAGATAAACCACTCAATTTTAACTTTACTTGACTCCAGCACTTAGAATTTTAGCTTAGGCATTCCAGTGTAGATATCTAGGTGTTTAAGATTTCATTGTCATCAAATGAGACCTGCTCAATTGATTCAGTCACTAACATCAAAGTTGGTGTCAATTTAAATAGATGCTTGATTTTGTCAATTTAATAGTTTAAAAAAGAAAATTTTACAAGGTAGAGAATTAAAGTATTGTTTAGGTGAAATGTAAGAAGTAACTCCATTTATATATACAAAGACCATTTCTTATGGGAACTAAACCATATGTGCAGGCAAATTTATCTTTGAATGTTGTGATTGAAAAAATTCTCATTTTATTACTTCTCATAGTATTTTGTGGAACTATAATATCTAGAAATAATATGAATTTATTTAAAATAATCTTGTAGATTTACTCAGGTATTTAATTATTCTGTGCTTCAAGTTCTAGTTAAAACAGTAGTAAAATTTCAAATTAATTCTCTTTCTAGAAAACTAATGTCAGACTTTGGAGAAAAACTGGAATTATTTTCCTTTTAGAATTGAGTCCAAGGATTACCATTAAAGAATAAACCACAAGCTTTTATTCAGGCTACAAGCAAACAAGGACATAATTTGCTTATATATGTTAATTCAGTTGGTATTTTATATAAGCACAAATTCTTTAAAAAAACCAACAAAACACAGGAAGGCAAATGTGATCAGTTCTTTGCTGGTCAATAAGGGTTTTGTGTACCCTAATTATATAATAAACATTAGTCGCTCACAGGATGTTACTTCCATCAAAAAGCTAAGAGGTTGTTTTTTTTTTTTCCTGTACTGTATGTGCTTTGTAGACTTACTATCCAGTCATAATTAGGGCTTTGAAATCACCAAGCCAATTTCATGCAATCTTGGAGGCTATTTCTATCAATTTACTCTCTCTTTAAAAGCAAAAGTTCTCAGTTACATTAATTTCATCTGTATTCTCAATGTATCTGATGGAAATCCTGTCTTTTGTGTATATTAAACCAACCAGTATTGCATACTAGTAGCATACAGAACAAGACTTCTATTTGCTACAGAAAGAGGAAAAGTAAGGAACCTCAAAAATAATTTAAAAAAGAAATAAATTATTTGTTACATACAGTGTATCTTACTAAATTCAGAGATGGTCTAAGTTTAAGACATTAAGTATATTCTGTAGGGACTGCAAACTTGCAGAGAACACATTTCAGTGTTTGTGGTGGTATGATCTGTTTAGGTATCCACATCATAAATTCCAAAATTATCCATCTATATTATGTATTCCCCAAAAGAAGATAATTGATCCTAAAGTAACCAGAAACTACTTTTGGAAGGCCATCTGTCCTCTGCTGTATAGGAATATCATAACAACTAAATATGTTGTTTTCTGACAATTTCCAGTTCTTTCAATTTAATGCATGTTGGGGATTGCTGTAAAATGAATTTTCCCATTTTTTACATTTCCAATTAAGGAGGAGAAAGTACAGAGAAAGGTAAAAAAAAAAAA
>VWZY01013184.1:208126-224846 GCA_013399075.1 Chloroceryle aenea
ATCATTATAGATACCTTCCTTACAGTTCCTCCTTCCTAAAACACTGAAAAAGTGAATGAAGATTTAAGATGGAGATCAAGAAGTCAGGACACAGTATGTATGATCTCATTCAACCTCAAGACATTATCAGTTGAGAGGAGAAATTTAATCTCAAACATAAATTGCATTTCCTAAAAAAACATAATCTTGCCTTAAGACACCAAACACTGATTACAGAGAATGTCTGTGTTTACACGTTTGTACAGACCATGCTGACTGTATTAGTGTCCTAGGAGCAGACCTGCTCCAAGCACTAAGTAGAAAAAGAAAAAGAAATTTTGAAATCAGACCCTCTGATCTCTAAATCCTTTCAAATTCCTGAAGCCCATTAGCTTTACTACTGCATGATGTGCACAGTAGTATTTCCCCTAATGAAATCTGACTAAAAGTTTAAATTAGTTTAATGCATGAAATGTATAAATAAAACGTGGCCTTGATTAAATTTATACTTGATACATAACTTAAATGGGTAGCACAAGAGTAGCTTCAGTATCATGTGTCCAGGCTATTTTTGGTGACACTTTGTTAAAAAGGGAGTGAACTTTACCATTCCATATACCTTGCAAAGAAAAGACAATACACAGAAGCTGCATACAAAAAATAAGCTACACCCCCTCCCCCAAATAAAACAAAACAAAACAAAACCAAAAAACATGCACACACACAAAAAAGTGCCAAACAAACAAGATACACATTTTTTTTGTCTTATTTTAAAATCTTTTAGAAGGGATTGATGTGCCAAAGTGCATGATGTGTAGTTTCTCCACCTAATTTAAAATAAAGTCAGTTTAGGACCATTTGTGACACCCAGCTGACAAATAGCCTCCAAACATCCCTAGAAGAAGTAGTAGCAGCATAAGCTTTGTCACATTACCAAACTAATGTGTCTGAACTCTGACCCATTGGAGCCCATTCTTTCTGTATCCATTAAATCTTTGGCTTTTTTCCAACACCAAAACCAGGTTACCTGTGCAGTCTTCTGTCACAGCCTCTAAGAAACTGGCAGTCAATTCAAGTAATTTTACAGTGATCATAATGGAAGTGCTGCTTCTGTGTTATGCTTGCAACCTCAGTGGTACCACCACTGTTGATTTATACTCAACTAAGATACTGGAACTAAGTCCTCCAACAGATGACTTTGTGCATTAAAAAAAAATCCATGTGGCTAATTTTCAGCCCACAGTTCCTATTTCATTTATTTAATTTGTATTTGATGTATAATCAGTTACAAATTTTCCTGAGGGAAAATATCCCAAGGGATTTTCTGGGAAGGGAAGGAAGTATCAGATACTAAAATGTGTATATTCTGTTACTGTCTACCAGATATGTGGAATCACGATCTTGTATTTGGGAGTCATTTACCACACTTGCAAGAGATCTATACGAGGTCTTGTTTTTCTCAGCAGGTAAAGTTCCCTTCTGTCGTCCATCAATTGCAACCTCCGTGTGGACCCAAAAGCCAATCATTGCTCACTCAGTTTCTCTGTTCTCTGATTTTTAGTAACATATCCACTTTTGACATCAATAAAATTGAACTTGTGAATAATGCTTGCTGTTCACTGAGTATGGAGTGACTAACACAGCAATTTATATTTGCTCAAAGCAGAAGTGTCAGTACTTACCTAATGAGCCCTTGATAATATTCTTTCCTCTGCTTAGGATCTTTGCTATAGGGCTTGCACCCTACAGGCAGTGGAAATGCAGATAGTAATCCCCTAACAATAAGATACTTAACCAACAGGAAAGTGAACTCATGTGTATAGGTCAGCCCAAATGGCAGAGGTTGTTCATGTCATAAAGGCAGTAGACATTACTTGAAACTTTCTGTTGTGTTTTGGCTTTTTTTTTCCTGCTAAAGATACATTCATATAAAAGAGATGCTACTATTATCATGTAAATGGAAGTCAAGTCTGAAAGACAGACAAAACTTCTCAAGCAATCACACCAGGAGAAAGAACAATTCATATTATACCAGCTTCTGCACATGTGCATTCAGCCGCAGAGCTACACTCTGTCTTCAAGTGGATTTTTTTTTTCCTCGTAATCTGAAATATCTTCTTGTGCATTAATTGTAGTAGAGCTCATCAGAGGAAGTATACAAAAATTTCCACATACACACAAGGCTATCTTTAAAAATTTTGCTTCTTTTCAATATGAAACAGTTCTTAAAATGAGAATGACTCCTAACTATCACCTTCAAAAATATTCATCAGGTTACATCTTCATATTAAAGCAATGCTTTTTTAAAAAAAAGGTATGTGCACACTGAGCAGCTTAAAGTTTTTTATGTCTTTTTTTTTTAAAAAAAAAAGCTCACTTTGGATTCTGCCAATTCTGAAACGATGAACACTGTAAAATTGGATTTGAAACCACAGCATTAAAAGCTTAAAATCTGATCCTTGTGTTGGGACCTGGGATAAATTAAGCTGATGTACATTATTTTTAAAGAAAGGAAAAAATATGGGAAGCGGGTTTTGAAGCCTGAAGGCAGAGAACAAAACAAGTTATGCAGGTGATATAAACCATCTTATTTTCATTTTTTAAATGGTTTTCTGCTTCCATATGGTTACTCAGACTGGAAGTAATTCTCTAGAAAAAACACTGCAGCTCAATAACTAAACTGGTTTTTATATATGTTTTATGAAATTACAGCATCAATAGCTATTGATAAAAATACACAAAAATATACCCCCTATATTTGTTTGACTTTTAGCACACAGTGACTTTTAATGTATGCATATCTTATGGAGATTCATAGACTGATAGTACAGATTGGTCAATGGTGTCAGGTGTGATATTGTTAACTATCTCTGTCATGGCACTAAATTAAACCAGGATGAAGTTAGCTGTGATTTTCATCCAAATTTTAGAAATATAAACCAAAATAGAACATCATACAGCACTAGCTGTGGTTAATTTCTTGGTAAAATGTTTGACAGTAAACTTTTGATTATCAGCTCCTTTGTAAAAATATATTAATTACATTATTTTCAGACTTAAATAATCAGATTACCAGAATCAAAATAATCAAGAGTAAGACAGAAGCAGCATCCCTGGGACTCTTCAGCCCCTATTTCAAATTAACTATCAATACCATTAAAATTACATTAAATCAACACAAAAAAAAAGCACACTTTCTTCACAATATTTAGTAATTTCAACGTCACCACAGGAGTGCTATTCTTCCTGCTTAGAACAGGAAAGAGAAAAATGGATTAGTTGAATTCCCATCTGTTGCCCTGCAAAAGAATGCATTCCTCCACGTAGATCCTCTTGCAACTATGAACAACTTAGTGTTTCTTGACTGTCCTCAGTAATGCAGTTCCAAATCCCTTTCATGTACATCATACATTGACGATTGCAAATACGATCCATGAGTGCAGAGGATGCACATCCCAGCCTCTCTGTTTTGCTGCTCATAGTATTTTTTTTACATGTTGAAGACTCACACATGATCCAGACAGTGGAACTTGTTCATAGTCATAGAGCAAGTCTTGAGAGAATTAAGAAATAAAACACTCCATGAGTCTATGTTCAGAGCCATGTTAGCAAATGAGAAAATCAATAACTTTTGGATATCTGAAAAGACAAAAATGTCCATAGAAAATAGAACATGTAAGACTAGCTATAGGCTGGAAATCTTTGTAACCCCATAGGAGAATTAGTATAATAGATTATTATTCAGAAGGCAAATGTCTGAGGCTTGTGAAAGGGAATATAATGCACTATTTCTGTACAATAAGGATAGAGTCAGACATGCTGTTCTAGTTCTCACTGATCCATGTAAAATGGTTTGTGTCCCTAGTCTGGTCCCAATTCTGCAGTCAACATGGTTAGTATTTTTAGCAGCTGTGTTTAGAGATGGAGACAACCTTGGAAGTAAGTGGGAGGATGGAAAGGAGGAGTGAATGGTGAGGGATGGTAAATTCCTTATGCAGTTGACTGGACAGGGTGGGACTGTCACCTCCTTTGGCTAACACTGTTCATCTGACCTCAGCCTCGGTATATAATCTAGATTACAACCAGAGGCATACTGTATTGGAAGTGCAGGTATGATGCTGGAAAGGACAAGTCATTTCCGAACACAGAAAATATTGTTAAAAGCTGGATAACAAAGACCCACCCTCTGAGTAAATCTGTGGTCAGTGGCATATCATTTACTGGGTTCACCGCAAAAATGGCATGTTTTATACGTGTTTGGAAAGTCTGAGTTTGGTCTTTCTATTTTATTTTCCTGTGTCAGTAATTTCTAAAATATTTTTCAACTTTAAGGAGCTCTCAGAGCACCAAATGGAAAGTTCAAATTTATCACTATGACTTTTCCAACTACCTTCATTTTTGGAAGTTATAAGAGTTTTCATTATTCCTCTCAAAAATGCCTGGATGAGAGTAAAAAAACTAGTAGAAGAAAAAGAATATGTACAGACCAAAACTGATTTTACCTTCAGCTAAAAATGGGGAAAGAAACAGAATTTTGTACATTTTTTGGTACATTTTCATAAAATTTGTATGTTTTCTTACTCTTTTTTACATATTTGAATTTCACACTGATATGAAACTGTAAAAGCAATTGATATTGATTACATAGTGCTCTGCTTGTTTTATACATGTTCTTGTTATATATCTTGATAGTGATGATATTGTCTGGTTTTGATAACACTACTACAGTAAAATCTCATCTCCAAGATACAAGGAGAGTTGTCATTGACTTCTGTAGACAAGAGAAAAGACATTACCCCTTCAAAAGGGTGTTTGGTGTTTTACACAGGTAAATGTTAAACAAATTATAGTACTCAGCAATAGCTGCAACAGAAAACAAATACAAAATTAATGAAGGGAAGGACTGAGAAAGCACCTGAACCACACTTCAGCAACATATAATGTCTCTTCAAGGTCTATTTCTTGTGTTTCATTTTTTAAAACTGTGGTGATTTCTTTTTCCAAATCATAGAATAGGGTTTTCAGTATGAAACTATTACATCTCTCTGTCTTCTATGGTAGTAATAGGAACCATTCTGTAGTACTTATGTTTGAATTGTCACCATTTATCTTCAAAAAAAATAAACTGAAGTATATAAGATATCTGTGTTGTTATCTTATCTTGCATGTCTATATATGGCCGCTAAAGTGTTTATTACATGGGAATGGATTTTTTTTTTTTAATTTATGTTTCAATACTATAGCCATCAATAAAATATTTCTCTATTAAATGTTATCTCTGCCATCACATGGTTTTGTAAAACCCAAACCTATTTTATTTTTATAATAGAAGTCAGAAGATATATTTAACAATTTTTTTCACCTTTTTCTTTTAAAAAGAGGTTAAAAAAAAAAAAATCCTTCCCAAAATAGTTGCCATATTCCTCTAGCTTGTTTTATATAGCTACTATCATGCTCTAGCTAAACACCAGTATATAACTGAATTGCCGGGTTTTTAAACATTTTGTCCACACTCCCAATAATCACTGGAGTTATTTGTTGCCTGAAGCTATTTCATGTAGTTCTATAATCTATGGGAAGTCAGACAGCTGTGAAGGACCCTTTGAAATGTTTCTAACTTTCTGTCATTAAGAATTGCTGTGTACTTTCCTCTCTCTTATGGCAGAAAAAGATCATTCCCGCTAGCCTCCCCCTTTTATTCAAAAGCCTTTAGGAGTACTGGCAATTTATAAGGCAATTAGTAAATCAAAATAAAGAAGCCCACACTGTATCTGTACTGGAAAAAAAAATGGAGGAGGTGTTCAATTTCCTACTTTGACATATTGTTGGAAGCCAGGACTTCAGAGCGATAGAATTGTTTTATTGCTGTTGGATTTACACATGCCCGACAGCAAAATCTCACCTCATGGGAAATTGCCACAGTATCCTGAGCAAATTTGGGGCTTATTTAATAATAATAATAACAACTGTTTTAAGTTTATCTGTGAAGTAAATGTGACCAAAACTATGACCCAAGATGTATATTCTTTCTGAAGTGTCTCACTCTTCCTTCCTTCACCATTTGGCCCCAGCAGATTTCTCGCTGTTCCCCAGGATCTTCCCTTTTCTCTTTGTATAAGTGTGACTCAAAGCTAAGATAATGGTTTTTCATTACATCTATAACAAATGGCTAGTGAAAAGTAGCATAAGCCTCTTCTTTATATTCCAAAGGAAACTACCCAGATTGACTTACCATGCTGCCATTTGTCACATCTTATTGCCCTAGTTACACTGTGGTAACTTACAGCAAAGATGTGACTAACAGTAACCACATGTAATGCTACACAGTACCATCTTGTCCGCTAAGGAAATTTAACAAGGCATAGTTTCCAGAGATCAAGACCTTTTCTGTAATTGCAGATTTTAGTGGCTAGAAAACAGAAGTGGGGGCCTTTAACCCATTAACAATCATCTTATGTGCTTCAAAGAGTTCAGTGTTATTATGCCTCATGTTCATATATGCAATATGCATATATGCATGTTTGCTTGATATGGCAAATTAACAGTTAAAAGTGGAAGGAAACCTGGAGCCTGATCTTGCTCTTGTCCTCACTGATGTCAGTGGTCAAAACTGTGCAACCTCACTGAAATAACAGAATCTCATCAGTCTTAAATCTATCATCTCTGCAAACCTGAGGTAACTGTTGTTGCTTCAGGTCTTGGATTCCTGAAACTGATAATATATCAAGCCATTATAGGCGATATCTAATGCCAAAATGAGAAGGCCCAGATCCTGATGATTAAAATTTGTCATCTGATCCTTAAAACAGATTTTGCTCCATTAATGTATGACAAATCAAAATGATGCAATATAAAGAATATTCTGATTCCTAAATATCTAAAGTGCTCCTAACTTCAGTCTTCTAAGTTTGATATTTAGTATGAAACTTCATTGCCTGTCAGAAGCTAAATAAATACAGCAGTCTGGCAAAGTTCCCATAGATTGGAAAAGGGGCAACATAACCCCAATTTTTAAAAAAGGAAGCAAAGAAAATCCAGAGAACTATAGACCAGTCAGCCTCATCTCTGTGCCACGTAAAATCATATGAAGTCATATGAAAAATAATGAGGTGAACAATGACAGCCAACATGGCTTCACTAAGGGAAAATTGTTCCTGACTAATTTGGTGGCCTTCTACAACAGAGTTACAACTCTGGTTTATATTGAAAGAGCAACTGAGGTAATCTACCTGGACTTATGCAAAGCATTTGAAACTATGCCACATGACATCCTTGTCTCTAAGATGGAGACACATGGACTTGATAGATGGACCACCTGGTGGATAAGGAAATGGCTAGAAGGTCGCACCCAAAGAGTTATGATGAATAGCATGCTGTCCAGGTGGAGAACAGTGACAAGTGGAGCTCCTCAGAGACCTGTTCTGGGTCCAATGCTGTTCTACATCTTTGTCAGTGACATGGACACTGGCATCCAGCGCACCCTCAGAAAGTTTGCCACTGATACCAAGTTGTGTGGTTCAGTGGACTCACTTGAGGGAAGGAATGCCACCCAGAGGGACCTTGACAGGCTTGAGAAATAATAGAATCAGAATGTTTTAGGCTGGAATGGACCTCTAGAGGTCATCCGGTCCATCCTCCCTACAAAAGTAGGGACATCTCTACCTACAGCAGGTTACTCAGAGCCCCATCAAGCCTGACCTTGAATGACTCCAGGGATGGGGACCCCACCACCTCTCTGGGCAGCCCATTCCAGTAGTCTATCACCCTCATATTAAAGAACTTTTTTTCTAATAACTAGTCTAAACCTGCCTTTTCCCAACTTAAAACCGTTGCTTCTTGTCCTATCATTACAAACTCTTTTGAATAGACCTTTCACCACCTTCATGTAAGCCCTCTTCAGGTACTGGAAGGTCACTATAATGGTCCCCCCAGAGCCTTCTCTTCTCTAGGCTGAACAGCCTCAGCTTCCTCAGGCTGTCTTCATACAAGCGATTCTCCATTCCTCTGATCATCTTGGTGTCCCTCCTCTAGACATGCTCCAATATGTCTACATCCTTCCTATGCTGGGGGCTCCAGAACTGCATGCAGTACTCCAGGTGAAGTCTCACCAAGGCAGAGTAGAGGGGCAGAATCACCTCTCTTGATCTGCTGGCCACAGTTCTTCTGATGCATCCCAGGATGTGATTGGCCTTCTGGGCTGCGACTGCACATCGGTGGCTCATATTCAGTTTTTCATCCACCAGCACCCCAAAGTCCCTTTCCACAGGACTACTCTGTAGTATATCCTCTCCCAGCCTATACTGATCATACTGGATACCCCAGCCCGGGTGCAGGACCCTGTACTTGGCCTTGTTGAACTTCATAAGGCTCATCTGGGCCCACCTCTCCAGCCTCCCCAGGTCCCTCTGGATGGTATCCCATCCCTCTGGCATATCAACTGCATCCCCCAGCTTGGTATCATCTGCAAACTTGCTGAGGGTGCACTCAACACCATTGTCAGTATCATTAATGAAATATTAAACAACACTGGTCCCAGTGCAGACCCCTGAGTGACACCACTTGTCACCTTCCTCCATCTGGACTTCAAGCCATTGACCATCACTTGCTGGATGCGACCACCTAGACAGTTTTTTATTCACTGAACAGTCCACCCATTGAACCCATAATTCTCCAGCTTAAAGCTAAGGATGTAGTGGACCATGTCAAAGGCCTTGCAGAAGTCCAGATAGATGACATCCATAGGTCTACCCTTGTCGACTGATGCAGTCACTTCATTGTAGAAGGCCACTAGGTTGATCAGGCAGGACTTGCCCCTAGTAAATCTGTGCTGACTACCTAGGATTACCTCCCTATCCTCCATGTGTCTTAGCATATACTCCAGGGGAATCTGTTCCATGATCTTCCCAAGCACAGAGATGAGGCTGACAGGGTGGTAGTTCCCAGAAACCATTTTTTAAGATGGGCACAATGTTACTCATTCTCCAGTTTCAAGGGACTTCACCTGACTGCCATGACTTCTCAAACATTATGGAGAGTGGCTCAGCAACTGCATCAGCAAATTCCTTCAGTACTCTGGGATGCACGTCATCAGGACCCATGGATTGATTTATGTTCAGGTTCCTCAGTTGATCATGAACCTTGTCCTTGCTTACAGAGAGAGAGTCTTTGTCTACCTGGTCTTGATAGGACAATGCAAACTGCATGTGGTTCAACAAATCAAAGCACAGGGTCCTGCATGGGCTGGTCCAATCCCAGCTATAACCCTTATTTTTCATGCAAAGCATGAAAAAATGAGTTTTACGGCAAACCAGTTTAGTCTTACATGTACATACAATGGAGAGTCTCTCACCAGTAAGTAATCTTGGTTTTAGTCTTTACAGTCAATCAGAATCTGATACTTCTGTAATGCTTTTCGCAACAAAAGAATCACATGGAAAACAGCAATATTGCAGAAGTGATATCTAGAAATACTTCTATTTAGTACAGTTTTTCCAGCCTTTTTCAAGTGTTCTTTTTATAATTTTATTTTAGGTATTACAGGGAATCTAAAAAAGTTAAAGGTCTTCATTTTATTTAGAAAAGTAAAATGAAATTTTGAAACTAAATCACCAAGTTAGGGCAACATGTTTTGAGTTTTCAGAAAAGATAAAAAAATCGGTTACCACATTCTTATGTTGCCACCATTGATCATTCTATACAAAGCAGCATTTCCAAAACAAGAGTGACTCAACTTAAGTCATATTCTCTCATGAAAGTTGTATAGTGTTTTCTGATTTGTAAGGGAACATTTTATACTTCTTCTTGTTTAGTTAATCCACATAAACATTGACAATATTAACAGTGTGGAAATAATTCTCACTTTTGAAAACCTCTGCCCCACTATGACTTAGTCAGGCAGTTCAGAAAGATATCAACACTTCTGAATACCTCTTATCCTTCAACTAATCTGTTCACAGTTTAGATAACTCCTATAAAGAAAAAGGAATTTAAAAAATTAAATCTGTACTATGTGAGGGGATAGGTGCATAGGTGAGTGAAAATTATGACAGAATTAACATGCCCAAAATTTCCTTCCAGCATATTTATAAAGTTGTTTCTTCCTCTTTTTGTACATCAACTTTCTCTTTCACAGTTATGCTTTATTAACTTTTTCTTTCCAGCTCTTTTAATAGCTGACAGCACAGAATACTTTAATCTTTGAATTATGTTCCTTAATTTATGTTACATAATGAGCACATTAACTTATATTGCCATCATTATTTGGTACTTATTATTTGGTTATCTGTGTCTCGTTCTGCCTGATGTGGATTAAAGTTTATTTTTGAAGTATTTTGGAGAACTGTTTACAGATCTTTGGATGTTTTTCTGGGGTTTATCCCAACTTTGCAAGAGTCCTTAGCTGTTTTGCCCAGAGGAGTATCTCCTGAGATGCCTTTGTTGTTCTACTTGTTTTGTCTGGGATAGAGTCAATATTGTTCATAGCAGCCTGTATAGTGCTGTGTTTTCCATTTGGTACCAATACAGTTAATGCACACCACTGGTTTAGATATTGCTGAGCAGTGCTCAGACAGAGTCAAGGCCTTTTCTACTTCTCTCACTGTCCCGCCAGTGAGTATCCTGGACATGCAGAAGTTAGGAGGGGGAACTGCTGGGACAGGTGATTCTAACTGACAAAAGGGATATTCCATATCATATAATGTCATGCTTGGCAATAAAACTGGAAGATGAATAGGATGTAGGGGTTATGGTATTTGTCTTCCCAAGGAACCTTTACATATCATGCAGTCGTACTTTCCTGGAAATGGCTGAATGCCTGCCTGCCAACAGGAAACAGTGAAAAATTCCATATTTTGCTTTGCTTGTGCACACAGCTTTTGCTGTCTTTATTGCAATCCATGAGTTTTCTCATTTCTGCCCTTACAGTTCTCTCCTCCATTCCACTGAATGGTATATGAGGGAGTGACTGTGTGTGGCTTGGCTGTGTTAGCTCACAAGGTTAATAACATTTGATGGTCATGGAAATAAGATAAAAATAAGCTGATAATTCTCCCAAGGATATTACAAGATTCCCATCTTATCATTTATTGCTTTACTGCTAATATAATTTTTCAAAAGTGAGCACATTTGCCAGGTAAAGAAACACAACAGTTTCTGGGTTATGAAAGGCTCATGCAGTTCATGTACCATGTATTAGTCAAGTACTTTGAACTGAGTCCTCTAAGATGTTCAGCGTGAGGCCACGTGGTTTAACAAAGGCCTTCTATTGTTGCTCCTATACTGTAAAAAGAGAGGGAACATCTCACCACAGCTTCAGACACATGAAGTTCCAGATAAATGACAGCCAATGGTCAAACTAGTAAGAAAAACTAGAAAAGGAAATCTAACCCTAGTACCACCCTTCAATAGAACAGCAGCAGTACTCTTTTATTTAATTCCACCACTATGTTATACATTGCAGTATTTACTATATAAAGTGCTTGCTTTTCAAAGCATGTCACTCCTCATTACATGATAAATTCATAGTTTAATTATATTCAGATTCATGTGATTTCAGGAGAAAATAATGCAAGAAATTGTAGAATTTTGTTTTAAAGTCACCAGGTTGTGGATTTAAGAATAATGCACTTCTCCTTTTGATAATTTCTACATAATTTATTATCATTGCATAAATATAATTTCAAGTATCAAATTTTTAATTATTTTTTGATCCTACTTTGAATGCATGAAAAGAAAGATTCAGTAATTCATAGTGGAGGATATTCTATCTGTCTGTAATTTCTGTAATAATTAAGGCTTTTCTTAACATTTATAGTTCAGAATAAATGATGGAAATTGAAAAACTGACAAAACAACAAAGGAGAGATTTTGGTACAGTAAATTTCAGTAGTCTTGAACCTTATCCTTCCATAAACATTCATAATATAAAGAAGCTGTTGGGTAACAATCCCATGCATGTGTAACTTTGTAGGATAATTGCTTCTTTCGACAGAAGTAAAAGTTTAGTAATATCTTGGACTTACACAGTACCAAATACTATATTTTAACAATTACATACTAAATGAGAAACAATGAAGAAAATGCCACAAGCTGTTGCCTAAATAATGAGGAACAGTTTGTAAGGGTTAGATGGAAGTTCTCTGGGAGTCCATATTTTTCATTCTCTGCTAAGGTTGGAAATCCATGTTAACTAGTTAAAGTTTGGGTTACTTTGGGTTACTTGGCTGGTGTTTATCTAAAGTAAGATAATTTAATTAGTAAAATGAAATAAATTAGGAACCCTCCTAATTTTGGAGAGTCAAAACTAAGAATTCTCAACCCATGCTGGGATCTTCTATCAGTGTAGTTCTGTCAAGGCTTTGAGATATTGAGATGGGGGTTTTGAATTATTCTACACTAGTAAAAACTTAATTCCTGTATAAAACTGTTGCCATATAGAATCATGGAATCATAGAATAGATTGGGTTGGAAAAGACCTCCAAGATCATCGAGTCCAACCCCTGATCCAACTCCAATTACTATATCATGGCACTAAGGGCCATGTCCAGCTCATTTCAACTGAGGTGACAAACCTAAGCTAAGAAGAAAGGCAAAAATATCATTTTATGGTTTTAGTTTTATATTTTTGTGGCATAAATTACACTAGAAAGCTCCTCTCAGCATGTAAAACTGGCCATGGTCTATTTGGGAAAGGCAAAAAGAGAGTTAATCCCCTCTTAACTGCTGTTAATTAGAAACAGGGACATTAAAAGGAAGGACAAATTAAGAATTCAAATGAGTGAAACGTCCCAAACAATCCTATGCAGTTTTTGTTTATCCAACAATACTATAAATAGGAAGCTGACACCATCAGTGTTACATTTCACAAGTTATCTGATAAACCAAAACAAGAGACACATTGGCACACTGGGTAATCCTGTCAATCACCACTAACTAGTTCACAAATAGCTCCACAGGAGACTCAAAAAATTTTAAATTAATCTTTTAAATAAATATGTTTATAGAAACATTGCAGTACATTAAGCTAGGTCTCAAATTTAAGTCAGAATATATCACCAAATTTTTTTCTGACTAAATACTAATACACAGACACACGTACAACTTTTGTTTTGGTTTGCCTTCAGTAAGAGTGTTTCCAGGAGAAAAAGATCTACAGGAAAAAATCTAGCAAGAAAGTGAAACCATTTTAACCTGGGGGGTGGCTACTTAGTGAAGTAAATGAATCTCAGATCCTGTTACTGAATGGAATGATCAGAAAAAGGTGCTACATGTAAGATCACAGCACCTACATAGGTTCAGGAAAATAATTAATATTTAAAATTATTTTCAAAATAAACCCTCAGCTTTCGTCTTTCCCTTTTTGCTATGTGTTGTAAGCAGCCTTGGTTTTTCTGATCATTCCTAAAAGTTTTATTAATTATTTGGGATTCTGTCCCTCAGTATTCATACATATTGACAAAGATCTTTTAAAGGGGATTGTTTCAATTTTTTCAAGGAAAGCTTGGAATTATTAGTAAGGAGCTACTGATTGCTTTAAACTAAAAAAAAAAACCAACAAACCACAAACACACACACAAACAAACAAAAAAACCTAACCACTAAACAACAAACAAAACAATCCCACCTCATACTAAATAATGATATCCAGAAAATGTCTACTTCAAAATTACACATTTGACATACATTTGTCAGCTGAGTGTCTACGACTTTTTCAACTTAGGATTCATCAAATAATGAAAAGTTTACTGTGTTTGGAAAAATTACATAATTTCTGACATTTAACTAGACAGGAAAGGATATAAAATAATGCATAGTAAATAAAACAATAATGAAATCCATTAAGAAATTTATACAACATAATGGGCTTATTTAATCCAAAAAAACTTATTTAAAACAGAATTGTATGAAATTTTGTATAGCAGCATTAAGAGTTTTTGCTATGAGCTCTAAAGTTCCAGACTTTTACATAAATTAATATTTTTGCCAGAGCAATTTTCCTTATCCTGTCTCTGAGTGTGATATCTAATGACTGTAGTTGAAATATGTAATACATTCCTGAAATATGTGTATTTTATTAAAATTATTTTCATTGAAATTTAAAACCTGATAAAGATTTTTTTTCTGTGATTTTCCATATCTTTTGAGTAAAAATATAGAAATTATATTATAATTTGAGTGTTTTGTATGTCCTGAATGTTAAAATACATTTATAAAAAACTTCATTTATTCCTTTACACTAAGGGAAATAGGAATTTTGCTACTTAGTATCTAAAAAAAAAATTCTCAGACTTCTTTACAATATAGGATATTGAGTTTATTGAGGATAATATAGCCTTCCTTAAATTCTGTTTCTGCAGTTTTCTTTCCCCAGGTGAAGTTAAATTATTATTTTATTTTTAAAAAATAAATAATTAACATGACTCTTTCTAGAGAAATAATTTGATGATTAGAAGTAATTAAAGTCTTTTTGTCTCTTCTGAACAGTATTGATTTTCTCATTAGATCAAACAAAACAATAATAAAAAAATTAGAAATTAATATCTAAAATAAAACTTGAGAAACCTACCAGAGGGATTACATTATATTATTGTACTGTAAGTCCTGTTACCCACCACTGCATTCTTCTCCATAATGCTGTTAAGTAGGAACAATTACACTAAAAGTCTTTTCGCAAATTCCACACGGCATTAGCCATAGCATATGTTTGGTTAGACTATTCCCTCATTTCAAACTAAAGTGCTATATGGTATACATTTAGAAGGAATATTACTGCCTGCAATATAAAACATGTATATCATTTATAGATAGAAACTGCATAAAGACCCTTTCCATAATATTTTTTTTATTATTCCATAAGAGTGAGTATTAATTTCACGGTCTAATAAAACAACAATGGTATTCCACACATATGTATTATCCAACAATGTTGAACATGTTCTTTTCCTGGCATTAGCTGAAATTAATTTGACTCTCCCATTAACAAGCACACTAATATAAACCAAAAACATAACATTAAAAATTGGTTTTTGAACAAATAAATACGATCTCTTGCCCAGTGGTGATTACTATTGCCAGCTTTTTTTTCCCGCATCTGAATGGCTTTAATAACTTACCATTGCTCTGGAACTTATTGATTATGCAGGTCTTTTCATGCCCAAACTATAAAACACAACAAATACTGGTTTTAATCACAGCCACATTTTATCTACATGTCTATTCTTCAGATTTCAGTAACACATACATTAGAAATGAATGTGGCTGTTTATTGAAACAAGAAGTTTTGTTGCTTTAGTATTTTCACTTTAAGTAATTTTAATTATTTGTTTTTTACCAGGTAAAGTAGGTCCTGGAACAATATTTCGTTTCCCTAACTGAAAAAGGGAACAAAAAGATGTAAATCACTGGTACTGCACTGTGATCTGTGGACTGTGTGTGATCTCTGAGGTCACTGTCAATGGTCTAGCACAGTCCCGTGAATCCACAGAGCACAGCATTTGTATTGTTTTCAGTGAGATCAGTTAAACATTATTCAAGCTGATATGTGAGAAATTCTGAAGGTCAACAGTGTTTTGGAAGTCATTGAACTAGGTAATAGCTGTGGAAAACAAACAAACAAAACGTTCAAATTTTCCTAGGAAAGTCCTGGAGAGCTATAGCACAACCAGAGATAGTAAAACCTTCAGTCAATTTGGGTCAGGTTACACTTACAGCAATAACTACACTTCACCTAGACAGCAATCTGAGTTTGGCTGTGGCATCATATCAATGTTGGCTTGTCCTTGGTAGTTAAAAATAACTGGAATATAACATTTTCCTATTCTATATAGTGCATTAAAAAGATGTAAAAAGTTCTATATCTTTGCAGCTCTTTTATATCACAGTATATCTTCTCAACACAGATAACTTTCATCTGTTGGGTAGATGTATCCTAATTTTGCTTGAGGGGATGAGGAAGGAAAGATCAGAAGAGTGTATTGTGAACTCTTGCCTTGCAGTTGAAGGAAAAGAGTGCTGACATTTTAACAAGGATAGCTTTTGTCCACAGAGACATTAGAAGTTGAATAGCAGTCAGAAGAAACAATGGACCTAGCTGGTTTTTTCACCCTTGAAGATGGAGATGACCCTACTGAAGTAAATTAATTGGGATAGTAGAAAACCATGGAGAATAAGGCTTGCAAAAGCATTTTTCCACAAATTTTCCAGCGTCATACTATAATTTGGACAAAGACATCAATAACAGCATAAAAAGAGCTGCTGACATATCTGCTATCTCCACAAAACCTATGTTAAGCTACATGACTAGGAGCTTGATTCATCTGTTCTAGATCTATTTTAATTGCACAAATCTGTGGAGACAGACAGGAATACCTAGGCCAAATTAATTCCATCTAAAAAGGAAGGATGACCTAAAAAAGGTCAGGCAAACCCGGTCTTAAATGTTCCGGTTTTAGTTTGTTTGTAAGTGGGGATCTTAATATTACTAACTCAGGTATACAGGTAGCTTGAGGTCAACTGAACTTACACTTTGCCATCAACCAAGTGTCCACAGCCACTAACACACTCTCTTTTAGAAGGCCGTAATAATTTTTTGGCTATTTTTTCTGTATGTGAAAGAAATAATCCTGCCTTCCTTTTCTTCTTTAGTCTACAGTATGTGCCGATGGAAGGGGTAACAGAAACACCAAGGATATTAACATTCCTCAAAGCTGTTAATGAAATGGAAAATCTATTCTTTTTTTTTTTT
>VWZY01013184.1:224870-238007 GCA_013399075.1 Chloroceryle aenea
TTTCTTTTCTGAATCCAATTTCTATGGAAACCATGTTGCCAAGTCAATTGACAACACATTAAATCATTTTGCTATAGTTTTGTTCTACTGATAATTCTGTTCAAATGCTCATAGGAGAACTTTTCTATCATTCTTGGAAAGTGGCTTTGGACTGTAATAGGTAGTGTCCCACCATGCTCCTCCAAAAGCAGCAAAGGATTTTTTATCCATCAGCACTGAAGCAGTGAATATTTTGTCCCTTGTTAATTGCCCTCATTTCTATAACTACTACATGACTTACTTGACAGATCATCTGCCTCACTGAAGCTGTAGAGGAAATGTGTTCTTTAATAACTTTGCTGCACTTATTTCTGATATGTCAAATTTGTTTGTTACAAAAGAAAAGGAAAAATAGGAACTGAAAATCAAGAAATTTAATTCTTAAAGTAACAAGCTGTCTAATTCTGGAACCTACACATGCTAGTATGAGTAACTATCTAACCTTAAAATATACTTACTGAAATGTAAATGTTTTAAAATCCTAAAATAATGGTTGTTAAGATACATATTTTAAACACTGTATAAACTTTAAATCAAAGTATATGTTATTTATAAGCTAGCTTTACCGTAGTCCTACAAAATAAAATCCCTAATTCAATTATCTTGATCAACCAAACCTAAACTGCTCCTTTTGGGAAGAAGTGTTACTTAACTACATTCTGATTTACTACATCAACTTGATATCACATGCTGTAAGAATAGTCTTGAGCTACTTTATAATTAAAAGTAAAAATATGCAGACATGAATTTGGTTGTGTAGATCAGATCTGTTTAATTTAACTTCATGGCTTTGTCACATCATTTTCCTTCTTTGAAGCATGATGGGTATGTGTAGTTTTACTTCTATTGCAGGGGCGATTCATAATAATAGAGTGAGGGAGATGGTTTTTGGACTGTTTCTTCCCTCATTTCTGTCTGTCTTCACATCATCACATTTCCAGGAAGAAGAATTGGCTGAAAAATGACTCTGAGTAAGCCCTGCTTAGTGCATTTTTAGTGTAAAACTTAAAAGTGACATTAAGGTATCAGGCAGCTGCTTTTTTTTTTTTTTATTTCCCCCCAGCCAGATGCAAGGGCAATGATATGAAACTGAAAGAAACCACAGCTCAATCGTCTGCCTTCCACTTAATTTTTCATACAAATTTAAGGTCAGGTTGTGGTCTGGTAACCAGTGAAGTGTATGTAACATTAGAACAGTAATTCTCTGAAACTGATTATGAAGAGAAACCAGGGAGAATGGACAGGAGCCTGCTCTTGGTTAAACTAAAACTAGATCAGCTCCATGAATGTATAAACTAATGGATTTCTTCAGATTTATACTACCATTAAGTAAGTCCAGAATTCGTCAGTGGTTAGCAATGAGACAGTTCTGTTAGACTTTCAAGAAAATTATTTTGAATTACATATGCAGACCCATATTTCTGACTAGATAATAAAATAATTGTTTATAATAGAAAACTCATTATTTACACAAGTAAAAGAAAATGTATCAATAAAGGAAGAGTTAAAGAGCTGTCTTTTTGGTTTTGTTGGGTTTTTGTTTGTTTTTTTTTTTAATCCTTATCTGGTAAACATAAGATCTCCCTGTGATTGTTCTTTGTGCAAACATTTACATCTCTCTTATTTAAGAATATATATATTTGTCAGGACAAAAGATTCTTGTTCATTATTTTTAAGACATTTCTGTACTGTCAGAAAGGTTGTTTGAGAAATGTAACAGGACCTATCTAAAGCTCCCTTCTTTATACTATTGCTGCTGCAGTACAACAAGGCAGTGCAGAGCCTGTCAGGATGTCCAGAGGATGACCTCTGGACTTAGGGGACCCCTAGGCAGAAAAATTAGGATACATGCTGCAGAAACCAATCCTCAATTTTCAGTGAGCTGCATTTTTTGTGAAGTCTGTAAGAATGGTGAAAAAGGAGATTGATATTGAATTTTAAAACATTTCTGCTTTGATAAATTCATGAGGGAACACAAGCAAGCCTCAAAACTATCCTGATTCTCTGCTTGCTTACTTTCCTTCTCTGAAGCTGATCTCCTAAGTTTTTAGCTATGCAAGCTTCCTCAGAGACATAAATACAGTAACTGTATGTATGTATAGCCATACATAGTAGCTTCTTATACTTCCTAACTCTCAAGGCATAAAAATATAGTTGACTGACAAATCGAGGAGAACCAGGAGTTTCATCTCAGGGATCACAGCTGCTCTTTAGTCTCTAACTTGAGCTGTAAAGTTCTGGATTTCCATGTACCCCATCGCAATCTTGCACCTGAAAGCTGCAACAGAGACCTTGACAGATCATTTATGTGATTCTTATCAGATATTGCCCCATATGAAAAGTTATACTAAGTTTATGCATATTCAACAACAAAAAATCTAATAAAAATTTACGGCTGCTAGGCAGTGGTCTGGCATGTATTGTGCCAGCACCAGGGAGCCAATGCCGGTTTAACGAGATCCAACAGGCCACCAGATGCTAGCAGAGGATGCAGAGGACATATAAGGTAGAGGTAGCTCATGGTGAAAATTAAATATTCCAGTGTGAAGAGAAACACAATGAAATTTACTTTCCTTTTTTTTAAAGCTGTTTGGCTTCTATCCTTGTATCAGACAGGCAAAATATTTGACAAATGTGGCTACTTTCATTGAACCTTAATTTTGTTTTCAAAAGGTCCAGCAGGTAAAACGACCCTTGCAAACAGTAATCAATTCTTTATTATTTTACTGCAGAGAATCAAAAAAAGGTACTGCTATTCTGCACTATTCTGATTAATTTTTAAGATTTAACTCTGGAGATCATCTCATTTAAACACAGTGTTAATGCAAACTGTTTACTAATAATTGCTATCTGATTCTTAAGCCACCAATGGAGGGAGATATAAATCCCTTTTTGGAGTCATTACACAGGTAGAAAATTAAAAAGTAGATCAGATTACCTGAGTCATTTTAGATTTGTGACGTATCAGACAGTTCAGAAAAGTCTTCTGGTTATGACAGGAAGACCCAAATAGAAAAGCTTCAAATGCAATATTAACTGACTCTTCCACCCCTTCATTGACCATATACTGAATAAAGTTTATTTCACAGTGTTGCCTGTTTACAGTGTAATTTAAGGCCAATACAACAATAAAATGTCGGAAAGGAATAACTCAGAAAAAGGGTCCTTGATAACACACAAGATTCATTTTTTACTGTGTAATAGAATCTCATGAATATTTTAACCAGTTAATACAAGGTTCATTGGACAGATCAATTTTTACAATCAAGTGAGCTAAAGACAGTGAAAAACAGAACTGGCTGCCAAAGTCATGAATTTCTCATGTCTTCTCTGAATGAATATTCTGAAGGCAGAAATCAGACAGTGTTAGATAATATTCATTCCTCTGTCAATGGGAAAAGCGATGGTGATTTTATTGCAAACATATTCCCAGCCTCACACAACAAACCCTCAATGTTGCTGAAATAATTTTGAGTTTTCCCATTAATTTCTATGAGGCTTTCAGTTCTCCCTTTTGGGCTTTTAGTACAATGGGAAAGTTGTTGACATTCACAAAAGTGAAGGTATTAGTAAAAAGAAATAACCCTTAAATTGCAGAAATTCAATAAAATAATGCATCACAGATGAAGGGAACAACTCAAAAAGAGCAAATAATTTCCTGTTTAGATATAAAAGGAAGACCTAGCATTTCCAGCACTTTAAACAATACTACATATAAACTGTATCAATGAATAGCATATCCAACTTGTGAAAGTAATGTATTTTATATGAAAATTAAAAAGTATTGATATTTAATAGCTCACTAATATTTTCATATAAATTCTCACTGTTGCACATTTTCTTTCAGTTCTGCGTAATGATAACTTTCTTGTCAATCACTGAATGTTCAATAATACAAATAAGGAATTACATCTGTTACTTGTAATTTCCCCAGTCAAACTCTGAACTCTTTTCTTAACGTTTTCAACAATTTTAGCATATGGTACTTGAGATAATCCTGAACCCAGTATGTTTTCCCGATGGTTAGATTTGCCTGTCACTAGTGTTTGCTTACCAGGAGTATCATATGAGTGAGGTGAATTTTCATTGGAAGAAGCATATTGAAAACGTGTGTGTATCCTGCTTTGTTACATCTGTGCAAAGTTCCCCCCCCGCCCCGCAATACAATTGTTTTTACTTTCTTTTAATCTTGCAAAGAAATGTAAAAGTGGAATAACTGACCCCATGTTCAAAGTCATTGTCAGAGACAATGAAGTCATAGGCTTCTGTTTTTAATAATGTCTTACAAAACACAAAGCATCATTAATCATATTCAGAGGATAAAAGACACACAGATTTCCTAGTCTCAAAATTTCCTGAAGCCTTGAACATTTCATTGTTGTAGATTCACTTAGATAACATCCCACAACTCAGCACAGAAAGCTCAATCAACAAAGGAAATGTGAAACCATTTTTATTCCAATACATAAAACCTAAGACTGTCTTTTTATGCAAATCAAAATAGATTGCAGTGGCTATTCCCTAATAGCAATTCAGTGATGTCTATAAGTAGATTCTCTTATTCTACCTTTCGGTATCTATACAGTTAAACTACACCTAGGAACATAAATAAGGGTGTCCATGTAAGAAATAAAATTGATAACAATCAGTCTGTTGCAATATCCACATTCTTACTTCCCAAATAGTTCCACTTGCAGACAAGCCTTGTGTTTTACTGGTTCGAGATGAATGACAGAATCAAAATCAGACTACAAATTCCTCTAAATATTATTCTCCTAACTGTCTAGTTTTTCATATCAAGCCAAATACCTTAAATTTCAAATTAATTTTGTCTGGAAATACAGTCTCAGTTAATTCATTTGTGCTTTATGACCTCAGGAAAATAAATTTGTTCTAAAAAGGAGGGAAATATAACAGTATAGTTGAAATTTGGCCCTCACCAACCCTTTGTATGCCAAGTTGAATCCAAAAGAAGAAATAATCACAATATTACATTTAAAGATGTTGGTCTCATTTCAGCAAAGGGCTTGAGAATTGGGTTTAAACATGTGCTTAAAATACTATTATGAGTTAGGACAATGTTCTCAATATGCATGTAAACTGGTAATAAAAGAGGAAATGTACAATGCACATATAATACATGCTACCCTTACATATCTCTAATAAGCAAGAAGACTATAACTTGCCTATAGTTAGAGCTCATATAGACTCAGACATAAGGGGGACTAACTAGACTCAGTGTAATCTGAAATGACTGATTTCAGACCAACCAAGATTTCATTTTCAGTGATACCACTTTGCACTAGAATAGATACATCCAGTACAAGGTTTCTGAACAAAGCAGAGTATAAAGAACTGCAGTGTAATTTTTTGGTGGTGTTGTGTGGTAAGGAGAGGAGGTGCATCAAGAGTTGTCAACAAAGGGGTAGAATGATCATTATCAGTTTTGAGAAAGATGTAGGGAAGAGCCTTAGAGGGATTTCCACAAATTAAATTCTCCTGCCCTGTATTCCAGAAGCTGAGACCTCAATGACTTGGCTGAAATATATACATAAATAAATGCTATAGATATGTATATTGATACCTATGTATTTGTGTGTCTTTTGTACTGTGTGCATATTTATATTTGTGGGAAAAGGTAAAAAAATTTTTAAATCCTTCATTCTTCATAGCAGGAAACTACCTACAACCTACAATTTTATGCTACTACTTATTTACAGTAGCCATTTTCTTTATTAAATTATTTCATTTTAGTGTAAAATCTCCCTTCCTGATAAATGACTTCTCTTTAGATCGTAAAGTTGTAAAGAATTTGCAGGGAACTCCTGCAAATAGGGTAAACTCCTATTGCCTTTGATCTGAAGGACAGCATTTATTCATTGAAATAAAACATACAGGCTGGAAGTACAGAGGTTAAGTGATAAGACTCTATATATTCACTCTGAAGACTGAATGGAAAATAAATTTGATATATTTTGGTCTGGATATGCATAGTGTGTGTAGTCATGGATTATTGTTTGGCTGAACATGTTTCTCCACATTACACCAACCTTTCTAAAAACTACAAATAACTCCTACAGCTGTCATCAGAATTTGTAAATCTCTAAATAGTGGGTTTATATATTGATTGTGTTTATTCTAAGAAATCATGTTTTTGAAAGTATAGTGTTCATTGACCATTAAAGAATGACAATAGGAAGAAAATATTCAAAATTTTAATTGTGACTTCTCTCATTGAAAATCTATTTTTGGGGATTGCCTTTATGCATTAGAGTAGTTGATGCACTGTATGATCTATTATTAAGTCAGTTTCATGACAGCCTCTCAAGTTACTGTAAATCATCTAATGTATTAGATACGTTGCCAAGTTTGTAAGCTATACAAAGCTATATTCAGAAGAAACAGCTAATAATCTGCTATGAATAAGCTAGTTAAACCATTCCCAACAACAAGCAGGATGAAATGAAATGTAAAACCAGATCATTGCTCTATGTTATCTGTGTAACATTTATTTTTAACTAAAATGTATTCCTTTTTTCTGGCTCAAACTCTCCTTTCCTACTGAATGAATGAAGATAAAAAGCATATTGTAGTGTTACAACATCAAATTTGCAATGATGAGATCTTTAGATATAATCCAGATTCAACAGCAGACTGGTTTTTCAATGAAAAATAAATCTGTCTCTGAAAGCTGAGTTTCTAAGGAGCTAACTGTGGTGGCTAAAATGGGAAAATATTTGAAAATGGTAAAAAGTCACTCTGTTTCAAATGTTTCTTTCTGGAATTCCACAATGTTCTTAAGAATTGTTGTATATTGTTTCTAATTCAAAATATCATTTCTCATTTGAAAATAAACTGCCTTTCTTGTGGGGGGAGGAAGGGGTTTCAGGTTTTGGGGTGGATTGGTTTTGGCTTATTCTCTGTTAACCTTTTTCAAAAATTTCTGGAAAATCTTTCTTTTAATCAAAGTAACATTTTCCTCCTACCACATTTTTGGCTAATTTAAGAATCAAGAGGCCATTTCCTTGCACCTTTTTTTTTACCCATTATTCATGAGTGCATTTTTTGTGATTTTTCTTGTGTTTTTTTTTTTTCCCTTGGTAGCACAGTGATCAACATCATTTTAAGGTCAAATATCAGTTTATAAGAATTCACGTGAGTTGCCATATTGAGACTGAGAATCCTTCATCACTATTTACTTGTCATCACAGGTACATCCCTGTGGGCTGAGCAACACACCACAGTGCATATATAAACATGCTGGTGTTTTGTATATGTGTGTGAGGTGTTGAATAAACAAGACCAAAGACTAATGTACATTCTCATTGGAAAAATTAATATGAACCAGATTTATGTAAAATAAGTCCAATAGCACTGAAAGAAACAATCACAATTATTCATGGATTGTCCTTAGTGTTTTACTGTTTCTGAATACTACTGGGATATCTTTAAATGTTTGAGACTTGACATAGCTTACAAAAATTCTTCCTGCATCTCTTCATTGGGTAATTTTTCCAGAACTAAACCCAACCTGTGAGTATTTATTCAATATAATCAAAAACATAAATTAAAAAGTAGGCATGGCAGGATGGATCCTTTTTCCTTTAAACTGTAAGTTTTCTTCAGGTTTTGGTTTTTTTTTTATTTATTTGGGGCTCAAATATTGTTTCAAAAAGCATATTTTTTTTAACAAAGATCAGTTTTTCAATGCAAAATAAAGTAATTTGTGTTTAATAAAAATAAAGCTATTTCCAATCACTCCTTGATAATGCTGAGACAAAAAAACAATATTTCATGATATAAAGACTCCAAAAGAATTATTCATAAGTAAAATACTTGAAAAAGTGAAGGACAGTGGAGGGGGGTGTGTGTATGAAATAAACTAGTTGTAGTAGAGATCAGAACCATAACAATATGAGATTCAGAAAACATTTTTTTACATGACTAGGAAATAGTACTGGCTTTCTTTACTGGGGAGCACTGAGATATATTCCTTTTCTCATTAACATTAAAAATATACATTCTGAATTAATCTTTTCATTTGATCTATATTAATAAAGTTATGGGAAACCTCTGACTCTAACTCTCTTTAGTTCTCATTTTAAACAGTCCTTAGCACTAAAAGAAGTGACCCACACAAATTACACCCATCTTCCTATTACCTGACCCACTGAAAAACAAAAGCATTTATTTGTGGTCAGCTGAACTGTGAAACTGGTTTGTGTTGATGCTACCTTTCTTTTTCTTACAAACTAGATCCATTCCCCAGCCTGATTTATTGCTCAGCTACATGAGTGGTTTTGATACTGCAAGAGATCAAGGCAGTAAGGGAAGGAAATGAGAGTGTGGATAGAAGATGGAAATGATCCTTTCACTGACAGTTAACTTTATGCCAGTTTAAATTGTACACAGAATTTCTCTTTCAATCAAGGCTAAAGAATGTCAAAATCAGCTCTATGAAGGTAAAGATATCTGTTGCCAGATATTTTGCATTGCTTTATTGATAAATTCTACTCATAAATATTGAGGAAAAAATTATACAGAGGTAGCTTAATTCTTACTTGTGAAAAACTTTATCGGTACATTACAGCAGGTCCAAATAGTAAGGTTATCATTATAGTATGTGTATGAACTGTTTTTCACCCACATGAATTTAAACAGGATATGTACAATAAAAAAGAAAAAAGAAAAAAAAGCCTAAGCAGAAACAAACAAACCAACAACTAAACCAAATCACCAAACAACATCTAAAAACCCCAAACATCACCCAGGAGGATGTAATTCCTCTCTAGCTAAAGCCCTGAAAATATGGACGTCACTTTGTAAGGGTAGGGCAACAGGGATTTCATTCACAGTATCTTTTTCTTTTTTAATAAGGGATTGTAGAAGGGGCAGAAGGACCAGATCACAGAATCTCATTACTACTGTATGTTGAATGAATATTTTAATTTTTGCATAGTCCATTTCCCAAACAGTGAAAGTAAATGAGATTCAGTTTCAGAGATACCAGTGTATTTCAATATGCCATTATCTTGCCTAGAATTAACATAAAAAGCCTATAGTCTGCTCATTTGGAACAATACCTATTTTTACTAAGAAAGAGAGAAAGCCAAGGGTTAATGTTTCTGAAGTTACAGATAAGTTTATCTTCTTTAGAGGTTACCTCCACTTTCCTTTTTCACATACAAAAAAGAACATGATGCTAAACTTTTGTGTAGGTTTACTGCATATAAATGTAACAGTGTTGTTTTTTTTAACACATGGACAAAGGTCAGCCTTAGTCCATTACTTTTTTCTATAGATGATTACTACTTGATGATTTCTTTAACCTTGAACCACATAAATCAGTAAATCCTTTCTGTGAGCTGAACCATTTAGTAATGTAATGTTGAACATCTGTCTTTAGAAAAACTGTAAATTTATTTTATAAAGAGGGAATTCAGCATAGCTAATAAATATGATTTCATGCTTTTTACTTCCCAGATGGTTCTAGGTTCTAGAGTGTAATGAATTTGTAACTTCCGAAATCCATTGTAAGGGAATAAGCTACTAAATGCAAGAGAGAACATTTCTGAATAATACCCTTGTACTTTACAGAAGTATTAAGGTGTACATTTCTCATGGGGACCACAAATCTTTGAGGCTCTGAGTTGTGCTGTACATCATCCTGACGTGTTTCTTAGGTAGTATAAATATAAATGGCCACAGTAACTGCAGTGAAGACTATTTCCACAGCTGAATATTTAGCTCTACAGCTGTATTCTGTTTATCAGTTTTCTCTATACCCTATACCATTATTTACAGAACAGATTTCATAAGGAAACCTGATAATAGATGAGAAATAAATGGCAAGTGAGAGACCACAACCGAAAGAGTTGTCCAGACTTTTATAATCAATTAAGAGGAACAATCATATCCAAGGTGTGGAAAATCTCATCCTAGGGTAGGTACTTGAAACAATCTGATAAATCATGCTATGAAATCTTTTTTTATCCTCCAGCTGGTAAGAAGCAAGCATGTCTAGTCCAGGTTGACCCCAAGGCCTGAAATGTGGGCACCTACAGTTAGATACGGTGAATTTCTCTGTGTTGAGAATGCACTAGCCTCAACTCGGTGTTAAAGGAGAGGTGTTACTTTTCAGTGGAGGCAGCTAAAGTAACAAGAACCATGTATTTTCACCTCAATCCTCTGGCTTGAACATTTTATTTTTTACTCAGACTTGTCCCATAAAAATGTGTTTATTTTTGCACAGTAAATACCTGTGAACATGAGAAAAGTAATTTCAAACATTATTCTTAGGTTTTTTTTCTGGTACCATTTGGCAACTAGTTTTTGATGCATGATGGTTTTCCTAAGGAATCTTATAATTTCTCCTCATATTATTGCAGAGGTCAGTGTTTTGGTCTTGCCTGGTTTAACGCACTTAGCCATGCCTCCTAATTTTCAGGAGCATTAAGCTAAATTTGTTTTTTTTTGTTTTCCCAGAGGTGAGCCATCAATTGGATGCATACTAACCAGTGTAAGAGGACTGGAGGCATTAGCACTTCCCTGCTAAAATGGGAGTACCTGCTGAGTGCTCAGTGGTAAATGTGAAGTGGAGGAAAATGTCAAAATATTTGCTGGGTAGATACTTTGGGTAACTATCCATCCTGGGCTGCTCTTTTGGCTTAACTGCAATTAGAGGGTGAGTGGCTATCACTGCCCTTAATTTCCTAAGAAAACATAAAATCTAATTAGCTTCAGGCAAAGGTAGAAGTCTTCCCAGAGGGATTCCAGGTCCACGTGGAAGCTCCCAGTGGGATACAGTCTGAATATTCTCCAGCCTCATAGAAGGCTGGAGGTGTAGCTTTATTAGAAACAACTCCTTTACCCCATTTCTGTGCCTTCAGTACCACAAATAACAGCACATGGAGACCACCATTTTTTATAGATGCTGGTTTCAGTTTGTAAAAAATCCAAAGGATATTTTATACTAATAAACAATATCATGGGCTCTGTCTTCTTAAGCTTAACTGGGACTTACACACAAAAAAAANAAAAAAAAAAAAAAAAAAAAGCAAACATAGACTTGACTAGGTGATTTGCCTTTGAAAACTGGGCAAAGTAATTACTCAAATAACTAATTAATTTTTCAGATTATTCATAAATGCATTCTCACTGAATTATTCTAAACTGTTTTAAAAGGTGGTTTTGAACTACCAATTTTTTAAGATATTGACCTTTAATTTCTTGATTAGAATTACACAAAAGCACTATTTGAAATTGTGTGATACCCAATACTAAGAACAACTCTGTTTATTGTTGAATGAGTCCTTACTGCACTTTCCTGTGCAAAATGTCTTAACAAATAATTCCATACCTAGCACTCAGGGAATGTTTTACCACTCAGATTATCAGAACACTGTCCATTCATCACAGACCTTCAACACACAAGGCTGTACCAATTCAGTTTTCTAGAAACTAATTGCTCTCAATTTCCAAAGCGATTTTAATATCTTAATTCTATGAGCACAAATGTTCTGTAAAGGCTTTTCTGAGCTCTTACTTTGAGTTTGAGTCTAGGTTTTTCTTTATCAGAAAATGCTGAGGTCTGCCATTGCCTGGGATTTTAGCTGGAATGAATAGTGATCTAATGATTCTTTAAAATTAATGATTCAGTTAGTGTGGTATTTAATCCTAATTTTGACATTAAACAGTTTCCCCTTCTTCAGTAAGGCCCAGAACTCTTGTTTTAACTTTTTATGTTGAAGTATCAGAGCACTGACCTCAGTGCTGGAGGATTCATGGTGGACTCCATGGGTGTATCAAATGCTTGGGAGCACAAAGATGGGAGAAAGTACTTGCACTCCTTATCCCAAGTCACTTCTGCCCTGGGAGGACAAGAAGAATGTCAAAGAGGACACCATGTCAGGAGGTCACTGGAAGCAAAATAAAGAATGAAAAACAAGGTGGGACAGGCAGGGAGCTGGCAGGGGAACATGTCTTCAGTAAAAGTTACTACTCTTCATGCTATGACCACTCAATATTTAATTTATCATCTCCAACAGAGGCTTTTACACAAAGTCTGCATTCTTCTAAAATGTCAGTTGCTGCAAATTTAGGAAAGAATTGAAAGCTTCAGCTATTCTTCTTATCACTCGTATTAAACATTTCCTCTTCCTCAGTTTCTACCATAAGATGCCATATTTTGTAATCCTCCCAGTCTCACAAACATGTGAGGATATGATGCTGGCATGGAGAAATGACCTGATGGATTTTTACATTCCTCCCATTCTAGTTAGGTTCTTTGTATGGCTTTTTTCAAAATTCAGACAGGTCAATTCTATTAATTCTATTAATACAATACAAATTTTAACTTAAGCCAGTCACCCATGTAATGATTAAAATCTTTTGCTTTTCATGAGCTGAAGTCTGTTTTACTCTCCAGA
The DNA here is from genome assembly GCA_013399075.1 of Chloroceryle aenea. Taxonomy (NCBI): domain Eukaryota; kingdom Metazoa; phylum Chordata; class Aves; order Coraciiformes; family Cerylidae; genus Chloroceryle; species Chloroceryle aenea. The sequence goes on from VWZY01013184.1 coordinate 237,338, forward strand.
GGTTCTTGTTCACTGAAATGTTAGTTTGCAAAAGAAACTGGAAGATATTTACAAATCCTGTAGGACATTTACATCATTATTCAGGCAGGAAGGAAGGGAATGAGGAAGTGCAAGGGAAGGAGAGGCAAGGTGAGGAGATTTTTTCCAACATAAATGTATCTGACATCAAACTGAACTTCTTCTTCAAGACCAAATAAGGACAGGAAGCTAAGATCAATGATCTAGGACTATCACTGGTCTGTTACTTTTTGTCCTTGCTCATGTAATATTTTTTAAAATCTTCTTCTGTGAAGATTGACAGCACTATAAAAATTAAAAATACATAAATAAATAAATAAAATTTTAATAAGCTAGAATCAACATAAAGAATATTGCAAGAGGGGATTAATTAGATGACCTGACAAGCCCCTGCCAAATCAAGTTTATTCTTCCTGATTTCTTTATCTGGAATACACTCTCGATAATATTTGAGAAGTCACAGCAGTCATGGCAGTCAGGTGAAGTCCCTAGTTACTGGAAGAAGGGACATGTTACACCTATCTTTAAAAAGGGTAGAAAGGAGGATCCTGGGAACTACTGACCTGTCAGCCTCACCTCTGTGCCTGGGAAGATCATGGAGAAGATTCGCCTAGAAGGTCTGGTAAGGCACATGGAGGACAGGGAGGTGATC